>PISX010010108.1:15095-72183 GCA_004024625.1 Mellivora capensis
TAACATGGCCCTTGCCTCTTCTCTGAGCCGTTATCACTTCTCTCATAAGCCAGATTTCTGTGGCTTGACTTCTGTGAATGCAGTTTACTATCAGACAGTTGTTTTGTTTATTTAGTTCTGTTGGTAAATACTGGAACACACTCTCCTAGTCATCCCCCAGAGCTAGGACCATCAGCTACGACGAGCTAAAAATAAGAGGGACTCGCAGGCATTTAAACAAATACTGACATTTAAACAAAACTTCTCTTCCTTTAGCCTAAGAATTCAAAAACATGATCCAGGCAATTATTTTTCACATACTTAAGTACACTTTTAGCTAAATATAGTGCTATGTTTTAGTATCTGTAACAGAATTCTCATCCAAGCAAAAATTTTCTGACTTACTCTGCCTTGTTGTGATAAACGTCTCTCAGGGAGACTGGTCCATAGACTCACCGGTACTGTATTTTAAATGTTAGTACCCCCTAGCAAAAAACAACATATCTTCATCGGCCAAAAACATTTGCTCACTCCCTCGATGACTTTCCCCTTTCCAATGTAAGTCCTTATTAGGAAAAGTGGGAAGAAAATTGACATCGTTTGGTCTATGTTACATTAAGGTTGTCTGATAAGCAATTTCCATACATTCCTTCCTTTAAGCCTTACGACAGACTTCTTTGGAAGACAGTATTAACTCCATTTCCCTCAGGAAAAAACAGATTAGTGGGATTAACTCACATATCAAAGATCACATAGCTAGAAATATGTCCATCCTGGGTGTTGAGCCATGGTTGGTCTGATTTTAAGTTGCTACTTCTAGATTTGTGAGATTTAATCTATTCTTGACATAAGCAGTAGACTCTCTTCCTCTAGCTCTGGTTTTGGAGGAAAGGATCAGAGTGATGAGAAAATTTTCTGTGATGTACAAGATCATGTACGCCCCACATCACATCAATAATTAAATTTGGTTTGTTTATATATGCCGTTATGTTTTGGTGGAGGTGAGATTCACAATTCAATAGCAACAGTGAGGATGAATTGGTATTTAAATGATAAAATCTGGCTTGTACCCTGTACTTTTTTTATCCTCATTAAAGATATTGAAACCTCCACTGTATAAAATGGCTTAATGGTGAACTAACAGAATGTCCTATAGTTCTCAGTGTATGGCTGGATCTTCTTGGTGTTTCAATTTTATTCTAAGCCAGAGGATTAAGACCCGCCCTCCACCCCCCAAGAAAAGAAGTCCTCTGATTGTTAACTTCTCTTATCTTTTAAGTTACTTAACAATCAAGAAGGTGGACAATGGCCTTTGTTCTTCATATAAGAGGGCAGAACATACCAGGCCTTGCATCAACAAATTTTTTGTATTGACATTGAGGCTTTCACATCTGTCTTGGTAAGGGTTTTGGTGTGGCTTGAGGTAATCCTTTGGGATGCAAAAAATAACTCCCCCTTCCAAGTTCTGGCTCCATTTGTATTTTTTGACTCTCTATCTCGTGGCTCAACAAATCCCTTGATTTCAGTACCAGATTAGTCTTTTCCTAAAATCAAATCTAAAAGTAGTTCCTGTTCTTCATTCCAAATTTGCTCATATACTCGTCTTAAACTCCTGATTTTCTTTCTAGTCATGCCTGTGTAAATTTAACTATAAACAGTCCTTTTTGACCTCAATATGTCATTGGTGCTCAAAACATGTTATTACTAGAATAGTTTTTGCTGTAAGTAATAAAAATTTGTATTCCGATGGTGATGTCAGCATGGATCCAGCTTCTTTCCATCTCTTCTCAGCCATGCCAGCTTTGGTTCTATCTTTAGGTTAATGGCAATATAGCTGTGGCAATTCTAGTCATCTCATTCTGACTCATTATCTACAGAAGAAAAGACCATCCTTTTTCGGGGGGGTGGGGGGTCTCTCTTTGGAGCCAGGAAAACGTTTTCTAGACGTCTCTGCAGACCTCCACTCATATCTCATTGGCCATATGCCCATTCTTGAACCATTCACTGGCAAGAAGAATGGACATGCCATGACTTGCTTAGGCCAGTCACCTGGGTGGAATGAATATTAGGGAACCAACTACAATATTCACATGTAGTCAATGTATTGTAAGCATATTACAGTTAATGCTAATGCAATGTACTATTTGATTGTGTGCATAGTGTCTTGACATTAGAGTCTATTGAAAATAGAGAAATAGTTTACATATTCTAATATTATTGATTACAGAACTATAAAACGTGTTTAATGCAGTGTTCCTGCTATATTTACAGATCCTACCACATGCTGGAATGTCTCTAATGCCAAGAAATTTATCCAAAGTTAAAATCTGAATGCATTATATTATCTACTTCATCCTTATAGGACAAAAATGCATCCTTAAAAATTCAGGATGTTAAGTGATGCTTTTTGCGATAGCCTGATTTTAGCAGAGGTCTTGGGGCTAAGAAAAATCACAGGACTTAGTATGGCTTTGCAGTCATGCTCAGAGACTGTGATACTGGTTTTGTCAGCATTGGTAGATCATCCATTTCCATAATACCCAAAGGAAGGAAGTTGAAAGCACCAGTAGATTTCTTTGATAAGGGCTGTCACTGAGTTGTGTTCCCCTCCCTTGCTGCTAGTGAGTAGAAATGGGTACTTACTCCAAGACAAAGGAGCTGTGAAAGCACCAGAAGCATATGCCCATTAGTATTTGGAGTTACCTGATGAACATCTGAAAATGTCTAAGAGGAAGGGCCTGGCCAACTACTCTGGAGGCAAAGCAAAGGGAGATTAAAATAACAAATAACATGGAGGACATGGGGAGATGGAGAGGAGAAGGGAGTTGAGGGAAATTGGAAGGTGAACCATGAGAGACTATGGACTCTGAAAAACAACCTGGAAGGTGAACCATGAGAGACTATGGACTCTGAAAAACAACTCATGGAAGGTGAACCATGAGAGACTATGGACTCTGAAAAACAACCTGAGGGGTTTTGAAGGGGCGGGGGTGGGAAGTTAGGGGAGCCTGGTGGTGGGTATTAGGGAGGGCACGTATTGCATGGAGCACTGGGTGTGGTGCAAAAACAATGAATACTGTTACGCTGAAAAGAAATTAAAAAATCAATATTTTTAAAAAATAATAATTTAAAGTGATCAAGCCAGAAAATAAAAGAACAAGGATAAAAATAAAAAATAAAAAACTAATAAGGAGTGACTTTCCCCACCAAGAGCAAGGATGAAGTGTGTGTTTCCCATGATGACCAAAACTCACAGGAGAAGGTGGTCTTGAGTTCTCTTAAAAGTTATCTGAGCAATCTATGAAGAAAACCAGACAGTCAGGATGTAGTGGAAGCAGAGGAAGAGAATGAGCAGCAACAGCAAAAATTTCTAAGATACCAAGTGGCCATTGGATTCAGCATAAAGCTTACTGGCACCTTTGGTGTTGAACAAGCCAGGCTATAGCAGGTTGCATTTTCTTGGTGATCACCTATGCGTTTGGTGGAGGAGAATTGAGGGAATTTCCATATGTATTCATTATTTATTGATGTATAACAAATTATCCCCAAACATAGAAGCTTAAAACAGTGTATATTGATTATTTGACAGTATCTGTAGTCAGGGATTTGGGCACAGCTTAGCCATGTCTTGAGATTTAGGGCTTCTCAGAAGTCAGCAATTAAGGTGTCAGTCTTGGGTGGACTCCTGTCTGAATGTTGGACTGGAAGGGAATTGCTTCCAGGTACATGTAGTCATTGGCAGAATTCAGTTCCTCCAAGACTGTTGGCCCAATGGTCTCAGTACTAGCTGGCTATTGGCCAGAGCCTGTCATCAGTTCCTTGCCATATGGGTCTCTCAAATACGGTAATACGTTAGTTATACATTTTGTATAACAAATTACTACAAATTTAGAAACCCAACATAATAGCCACGTGTTTTCTCCCAATTCCATAGATCAGAATCCAAAAGGGCTTAACTGGGTTCTTTGCTTAGGGTCTCACAGGCTAAAGTCAAGGTATCAGCCATGCTGGGCTCTTATCTGGAAGATATGGGAAAAATCCACTTTTAAGCTAATTCAGATTTTTGGAAGAATCTAGTTACTCATGTTTGTAGGACTGAGGTACATGTTCCCTTGTGGGCCATCACTTGAAGGCTACTCTTTGCTCTTAGAAGCTGCCTGAATTCCTCATCATGTATTTCCTTCTGTCTGCAAAGCCAACAGTGGGTTGATGAATCCTTCTTATGCTTCAGATTTCTCTTACTTCCCTTTTTGCAGCCAGTCAGAGAAAGTTTATTGTTTTTAAGGTCTTACGTGACTAGATTATATCCACCCAGATCATTTCCGTATTTTGAGGCCAAGTGTGCCATATTACATAACGTAATCATGAGAATGATATCGTCCTGGATTCCTAGGTTCTGGAGACTAGAGCACAGTGACTTTGGGTGGGCCAGTTTAGAAATTCTGCCGGCTACAGGCATTTTGATTCATTACAGTGTGGTAGCCAAGAAAGCAATACAGCCTGTCAAGATACTTTCCACACGGTAGTGTGGAAACAGCAAGAGGTGGTGATTATGGGGACCCATCTTACCATGGTCTGCCTGCCATACCACCTAATGTTCCTGTTTTCTCCATGAAGTAAGAGGCTGAGAGTGAGTTGGAATTGCTACAGCCAGAAGTTTAGGAAAAGTGGCAAAATTTTCAGATAGTCATAATGGAGAATGAGGAAGCACACAGACTAGGAAAACACAGGTTTCCTGGGCACCTTGAGGTTGGGCAGTAGGAATTAAGCTTGTTTAAAAGACTCACAAAATGGTTCCAGTTTTCAGAAACCTCAGTTTACTCTGTGTGTCATAGATATTAGATGGCATTTCTAGATTCATGAATGGTCTGAGGGACGTTGATTAATTCAGCTCTAGAAGACATGCCATTCTTTTTAATATCTGATATGCAGCCATGGCCCCAAGGAGGTTTTCTACCCAAAGTCTACAGATTCACTCTCAGATACATGTTTATTTTAGAGGAAAATAACCAAAATTTAATCAATATGATAGTATAATTAAAATGTGAAATTGCTACTAGGAAATGAGAGGCCTAATTGGTTAAATGTTTAGTGTTAAAACAATTCATCTGACACTGAGTTGGCAACTATGTTATCTGATCTCAGTTTTCTTTAGTATTCTCCAGCCTTAGGTAATTTGAACAATTGCGTATAGAACAAAGCTATTGAATGGAGATACCATTAAATAAGTAGGTGAAAAGTATGTAATTTTATAACTCTTATGTGTATTGCTCGGCAGAAGAATCTTGTTTTGACTTTAGACAAGTTACTTAATGTCTCTAAGCCTTAGTTTCTTTACCTGAAAAATTAGAACAATAATATATCTCTCACAAATTAATTCCAAATATTAAGTGAAACAATATATGTAATTAGTACAGAGTAAGCAATATAGACATTTATTTATTATAAATGTATTTGTATTGCTTGATTTACCCTAAAAAGAATGATTAATTTACATGTTGTCATTCTAACCTAAATCAAAAGAAAACCAAATCAATGCCCATGGTCTATTCCAAGACTCTAAATGAACTGAAAGCAGAGTATTGGATTTTGTTTTTCTTGTTGGGAGGGGAGTCTAAAAATAAATGCAAACCCCCTTTTTGATAATAGACATTTTATCTTAATTGTCTGCTTTTTCAAAAGGCTGAGTTACAATCATTTACTGTGTTCTGATGCTGTCAAAGAACCTAATTATTTCTCTGATGGAATTGACCTATAAATGTTCATACTTCAAAAGCCTTAGTAAATAAATACTAGAGAATTTCACAAAAACTATGAATGAAAAATGTACATTGAGTTCAACCAAGAAAGAAATAGATATAATCAGACTGCCACTCAATTTTGAAATTGAAGAACAAAGAAAGTGGCAAATTTCATGACAAATTGGAATGCACTCATTGCCAAAGAAAAATGAATGGTTTTTTGTAGACTCAAAAGAAAAGGTAGGCTATTAATTGCATTTTAATTATATTGGCCTTTCCAGTGGCCTTTTTTGTTCATATAAAACTTGAATTTTACAATTCATTTGAACTGGAATTTGGAAAGGAATGAAGTGTATTTTCATTTAGTATCTGCTGTCTTTAATAAATTAATCCATCACTGATAATCAAGTGATTATCCATATGCATATGCATATGGATATGGATCCATATGCATATGCATATGGATTCTAGTGTCTTTCATATATCACAAGCCATATTTACTGCTTCAATTAAGCTAATAGTACATATGCAAAAATTAAAGGTTGAAGTGATCATTTAAAATTTCGAGTCACTTTTGACTGTTAGATCTGACTCATTTAGGAAGCAACAATTTACTTCCAACAGAATTTATCTGGATGAATTTGAACCATTAGATAAAATATGGAACTATAAGCCAAGACCAAACACAAAATCATACACACATGCATATGTGCATACTCACATGTACATCCTTGCTATGGTACATACATATTTATGACTATATACTATTCATTCATTAATTCAATGTGCAAAACAAGTGAGGTCCACTTTGCCATGTCAGGCATAGATCTATGTTCTGTAGAGACAATGTTAAGCAAGATATAGTCATTACCCTCAAAAAGCTCACACAGAGAATAAAAAAATCATAATACCCTGTCACAAGTGTTCCAAATAGTAAAAAGTACCATGGACTCATATAAGAAGGCCTGCTTCTATTCTCTTACCCCACCCATCAGACCATTTCCAGGTAGGAAACATTGGCTAGATGGAGACAAAAAATATGGATGCCTTTGTACATAGGCATAGATGCCCCTAGAAAATCAAGTCAGTCCACGTGTCCTATTGGCTATCCCTATATTTGAATTACGTGTTTTTCAGATATCTAGTTTACTATAGGAACATCCAGTTTTACCTATACCCTACTACTTCAGGTTTTTTTCTAGGAGCATCACAGTTAGGCATATCCAAATAATTATATACATAAAACACAACTGAAGGAATTTATATTAACTCTTAATAATTGCTTTCTTGGTGTTGAAAATTGGGGGAATATCACTTTGTTCATCATATATTTCTGTATCTTTGTATTTTTCAACATACAAGTATGACTTTTATGATCAGAGAACAATAAGGATAAATATATTCCCTCTATTTCCTAAAAAACCTCAAGAGCTTTCCTAGCTGTCATCCTCTTTCTGTTTTACTTCATAGTCAAATGTATTTTTAAAAATTCCATATTTCAGAGTCCATAGTCTCTCATGGTTCATCTCCCCCCCAATTTCCCTCAACACCCTCTGAAAAATAACCTGAGGGTTTTGAAGGGGCGGGGGGTGGGAGGTTGGGGGAGCCTGGTGGTGGGTATTATGGAGGGCACGCATTGCATGGAGCACTGGGTGTGGTGTAAAACTATGAATTCTGTTACGCTGAAAAGAAATTTAAAAAAAATTAAAAAATACAAAAAAAATTCCATATTCCTTTTCAGTTCCTCGTCTCCCATTTCTTTTTTTTTAAGATTTTATTTATTTATTTGACAGAGATCACAAGCAGGCAGAGAGAGAGGGGAAGCAGGCTCCCTGCTGAGCAGAGGTCCTGATGCTGGTTCGATCCCAGGACCTTGAGATCATGACCTGAGCCGAAGACAAATGCTTAACCCACTGATCCACTCAGGCACCCCTCCTCATCTCCCATTTCTTTTACCAACTAGTGAAACCTGCTTTCCCTTCCTAGTTTCTCTCACCCTACAGTAAAAAGAACAGAAGAATGAATACCTCATCTCTTTTATTTTTTTTTTTGTTCTTTTTTTTTTTTTGGAAGATTTTATTTATTTATTTGACAAAGAGAGACAGCAAGAGAGGAAATAGAAGCAGGGGGAGTGGGAAAGGGAAAAGCAGTCTCCTTCCCACCACCACACTCCAACAGGGAGCCTGAGGTGGGGCTTGATCCCAGGACCCTGGGATCATGACCTGAACTAAAGGCAAATGCTTAATAACAGAGCCACCCAGGCGCCCCTCTTTTATTTTTTATGTGAAGTCTTTATCTTACTCTCTTCTCCTTTGAGCCACTATGTGCTATCATTTTAACATTTCTTTCTTTTTCAACTCCTTTTCTGAGTTGTTTGCCAACATGATAACAAACCGATTTCCTTTCTGTGGCCCTTGCCCCATTACATGTTCTCAACACAACAGCCTTTTACAGCTATGTGGCATTTGTCATTCTTCTTGTCAAAGTGGTCCAGTGGCTTCCAACACACTCAGAATGAAAGGCTTCCATTGTCTCTCTCTGTCTTCTCTCCTACCACTCCCTTCCCACCTAACTCTGTTTCAGCCATACTGGCCTCCTTCCAGGATTCTCTTGCTTCACTCATTAAGTTAAATTCTGTCTGCCTGGAATGTTCCTCCCTACCAAATTCACATGATTCTTTCTCTCACTAACAATATTGATCAAAATGTCACTCCATTCACACCATTCCTTACCTCCCTACTTTATTTTTCTCCTAACCACTGATCACTATTTAATATACTACATAATTTACTTTTATACCTTGCTTATCATCATTCTCTTTCACTAGAATGTGAATCATTCAAGGGCAGCACTTGCCTCTTTTGTTCCCGCTTATTCCCTCTTTATAGAAAAGTACCTGACACATTGTCAACACTCAAAAAAAAAAAAGTGTTAAATGTAGGAATGAAGATAACAGTATAAATGTTTAATAAATAATACTTTATTCATTTAACTGGTATTGACTCAGTACCAAATACATGTCAGAAACACTTCTAGGCACTCAATGCACAATGGAAAACCCATACAAAAGAAATCCTGTCCTTGGAGCGCCTGGGTGGCTCAGTCAGTTAAGGGTCTGCCTTCAGCTCAGGTCACTGGGATCGAGCCCTGCCTCAGGCTCCCTTGCTCAATGGGGAGTCTGCTTTTCTTTTTCCCTCTGCCTCTCCCCCAAGCTTGTACTCTCTCTCACTTACTCTTTCTCTCTCAGATAAATAAATAAAATCTTTAAAAAAGAAATCCTGTCCTCATGCAGCTATACTGAACAACTAAATAGAAAATACAATTTTTGATATTTAAATATATCATCAAGAAACGTAAGGCAGGATATCAGGGTAAAAAATATGGGAAGATAAAATACTAGTGACAAGGACAGAGAGTTAGGGAAGACCTTCTACAGAGAGCCATTTGACATCATGATGATCATGCTGATGGAGATGATGATAATGACATAATGACAATGAGGAAGACAGTTATAAAAGAAGTGGCCAAACGTTGAGCAGAAAGTTGCTGGGTACTCACTGTAATATCCCTGCCATGTAGTGCTGATTCCCTAGAACAAGTCGTTTCTTGTATCTAATTTGTTAAGTGCTTGAATAAAAGATTGTACAAAAATGTGAGAATAGCCCCATTAGTACTGCTCCTGGTTCTATTACATTTTGTTCTTTTCCAAATTGCTTGTTTACTCTTTTAAAAAAAATACATCATTTATACTTTCTAGGGTGGATCTCAATGTATTTTAAATAAGATCATAGCCATCACTTTTTATTGAGTGGGAAAGTTCATAATTCTCAAGAAAAGTAAACAGTAAGTTCTCATTTTAATGAAGACTGTGACCTACAGCAAATTGGACATGCCTAATCTCTTTTCAGCAATCAATGAAAGTTTCCAGCAGGAGACCAGCCAAGGAAGGTCCAAGTAATGATTTTCCTTGACATTAACATTATTATTTCTTCCTCTGGGTAGCTAGTTGGGTTTCTACCCTCACCCCCACACTCCTGCCCAGGCGGCTTTAGTGATGTGAGTCCTTTCCAGTGTAATCCTAACACTTCCATGCACAGAGCAGAGTATATTTCTGAAGTAAGCAGTCCTCTTAGTTACTTCAAGAATAACATCATTTTTACTTCTTTTGTAAGTCATTATCTTTTGTAGTCCTAAAGCTCTTTGATTCCTCTTCCTAAATCTTTTTTTGCATCCAATAATTCCAATCACCTTTCTTCTCTTAATCTATACCCAAAATAGACCCAATAAAGATTTTTTTCTAATATTTCCATTTTATAGGACTAAAACAATTCATGTTCATTTTTTTAAAGATTTTGTTTATTTTTTTTTTTATTTGACAAACAGAGATCACAAAGAGGCAGAGAGAGGCAGGCAGAGAGAGAGAGAGAGAGAAAGAGGGAGAAGCAGGCTCCCCACTGAACGGAGAGCCCGATGCAGGGCTCGATCCCAGGACCCTGAGATCATGACCTAAGCTGAAAGCAGAGGCTTAACACAATGAGCCACCCAGGTGCCCCATTCATGTTCATTTTAAAAGGCAAACTTCCTAGAAGAAAATCTTTAAAAAGTTTCTGTTTTTCTTGAAATACAAACTGTGACATACATCCCAATGTATTCCCATTTGTTTATGAATAAAGACTGCAAGATATTATCTTAAAATACTGATCTTTCTGCTTTTCTTTCCTACCTTTTCTTAAAATTTCCCTCTCTATTGACAGACACATGCAACTGCCTTGAAGAGGCACTATATTTTTACACTATATTTTTATAGTGTACTGGAAAGAGAAGTCAATGTTGATTTTTTTACATAAACTTATACGGTAAATCAGTGATCCCCTAGTCCTGAAAAGCCAAAAATACTTGAAAATAAATGATCATAAAAACAGTTTTCCACCAAGTACCATTACCGAAACAGAAAGAACACTATTAAGCTAGTAATGGGATTTGCATAAGAAATAATTTTGAGGGGCGCCTAGGTGTCTCAGTGGGTTAAGCCTCTGCCTTCGGTTCAGGTCATGATCTCAGGGTCCTGGGATTGAGTCCCGCATCAGGCTCTCTGCTCAGCGGGGAGCCTGCTTCCCTTCCTCTCTCTCTCTGCCTGCCTCTCTGCCTACTTGTGATCTCTGTCAAATAAATAAATAAAATCTTAAAAAAAAAAAAAAAGAAAGAATTTTGATTCAGTGTAATTTGTTTAAGAACAATTCTTCTTGACAAGTAGGGATTTCCACTCCTTTGGAAAGAAGTTGTTCTCACAAATTTTGTTTTGCTCACTAAGAATAAATTCGTTGCTCATTTGAATGTTAAGAATTTATCTGTGACAGATTCCCAAAAGGAGCAGCATTCTGAACTATGTGTGCATATTGAGGTCAGGATTTAGGGAGTACTTGGTATATGAGGGAGTTGGTAGGCAAGAATGACCCTTCTCAATCAGAGAGAGAAATTCATATTAACTATACATACTTTACAGTCTTTACGGGGCCAGAAGAGTTATTTTCTGCAACAAACTAAATGGCCCAGGAATGGACATAAGTGGGTGCCTCTTGAAGACAGAAATGTTCACCTTAAAGACCCATGACCTGCAATGACCATGATTAATCTCCTCAGCAGGAAGGGCAGGGGAACATATTCTGGGTACTTAGCTTAGTAACTAATCTATAGCCCATGACTCTGTTTTATTTTGCCACATCTAAAATCAACTGTTATGATGAGACCAATCTAAATTGCAGGCTTTCGATGAAAGGTTTACTCAGAGATTCTGTTCTACTCTCTTGGTCTTTGTTATGGGTTGAATTGTGTCCCTCTAGAAGGTATGCTGAAGCCCTAACTCACAGTATCTGTGAATGTGACCTTATTTGGAAGTGGGGTCTTTACATATTTAATCAAGTAAAGATGAGGTCATTAGGATGAGATCTATCCGTTATAACTGATGTCCTTATAGAAAGAAGGCCATGTGAAGAAAGTCAGGAAGGGAAGATTCCATGGGACAAGACAGGCAGAGATTGGAATGATGCATCTACAAGCTAAGGAATGCCAAGGATTGTGGGTAATCACCAGAAGCTATGAAGGGGAACAGAACAAATTCTTTCTCAGAGACCTCAAAAGGAGTCAACCCCACAGACACCTTGATTTTGGACATCCAGCCTCCAGAACTGTGAGGCAGCACATTTCTTCTGTTTTAACTGTCAGTTTATGGTACTTTGTTAGCAGCCCTAGGAAACTAGGGCTAACTTCATGTCACCACTTTAGGAAAAGGATACCATCATATCTCCTTGTTTCTAGCTGCCTTAAAGATATTCTAGGCCTTAACATGAACTTCCTGGTCATTTCCCTTCTTGGAGGAAGCAACAGCTTGCACACAAATCTTCTATCAATCTTTCATTAGTTTATTCTTTTAAAAAAAGGCAAGGATACCTTCAAATTGTGATTATCAACTTCCAAAATTCTTTATGAACCGATCATGAAAAACAGAGTCACCTGTATCCAGAGAGAGAACATGGTCCATTAGATTAAACTTCTGCATTTTAATCCTGCCCGTTGGTATTGTTTTCCTTGGAACTTAGGCCAAATCACTTAATCTTTTTGTACCTCAGTGTAATAATATTGACTTACCTTATTGGGATGTCCTGAAGATTAAGTAATATTGAATGGAAAAACACTTGAGGACCATAAAGATAAATGTAAAGATTAAAAAGATGACCCTTCCTAACCTGAGAGGGCGGTTCAGGTCTTGATTAATTCACATTACTATCTAGCCACATAGCATTCTCAAAGGATTCTTTTTTTTTCTTTTTTAAGATTTTATTTATTTACTTGACACAGAGAGAGAAAGAGTCAGTGAGAGGGAACACAAGCAAGAGGAATGGGAGTGGGAGAGGGAGAAACAGGCTTCCCGCCAAGCAGGGAGCCCGATACGGGGCTTGATCCTAGGACCCTGGGATCATGACCTGAGCCGAAGGAAGATGCTTAACCGACTGAGCCACCCAGATGCCCCTCAAAGGATTATTCTTAAAAAAACAAGCTGATCATTAAATTTGGAGGAATAAAAAAATCACCTTGCAAGGTAGGACTGATATATCTTTTTTTACTGATGTCACATTACTCACATTTCAGTAACTATATTAACAATAGCAGGATAAAACAATGTTTCTGCTTCCATGCTTTGCATATTCACATTACTTTTTTCTGCAGTATTTCTTAGAGTAAGAACTGTCAGAATTTATCAGGGTTCTAAGTCATAATATATTACAACTCCCAAAGCCATAGACAGACTCTGTTTACAATAACTGAGATGTCTTCTGTGTTTGAATTCTGGTATTATGTATCAGGAGGAGAATGGGTTCTTATAATTCACTTTGCATCCAAATTTACATGGCTTAAAATTGTTTTGCCTTCAAGAGTGTGCGGACAGGGCCACTGACATCAGCCCAGATAATGGAAGGTATAAGTCATGTTCTTTTATTATTTCATTTTACAAGTAGTTTGTTTGCTGCTGCTTCATTCTGTGCTCTGGTTGAACACTGTTGCTTTACTGCATTTAAACCTTGAGATTAATTTTTAGCTACATCATTTTATTTGCTAACTTATATAATTGTATCGCTGGCAGATTTCTCTCTTAAGGACCTGGGCCCCAGATACTGAGGAGAAAACGGTAAACCTAGCTTGTCTTGCATCCTCCCAGGGAGCAGGAGAGAGATGGCTGTAATACTCACTCTCTGGTGTTAAGGAAGAGCAGCAGTAAACCTGCATTCCTGTCAGGAATGTGGCTTCCTGTCAGGACTTAGGATATTTTCTGGAAATAGTCTTGCTGGTGGTGGGAAACCATCCTGTCCCAAGCTTGGAGCTATGAGTGGACTCTCCACCTGACATCCTATCCTGCCTCATCTCTCTCTTACCTGAAAAGGGTCTCCCTGCGAGACTTTGCTTTGCCATGCAACTCTTTGAAAAATATGCCCCCTTCTTTCGTATGTTTTTTAAACTTGGCTGGCAGAGAATTTTAAGCCTCTGTCAGGTCTCTAATCAGTGTGACCTTACAGTAAATAGTCCCAGAAGTCTGTTATTTTAATAGAGAGTAGTTATACTTACTCTTCAATAATACCCATCTGTACTACCTATTGCAACAGCATTTTGGATCCAAACCTGTAAGTGGAGTATCCTCTTTTTAAAAAATGCATAGTGAAAAATTTTAAGTGAGAAATCCAGCCACTACCAAATATTTACTAGAGTGGTTTCCAAAATCAAGTACCATTAAGAATTTCTAGGGGTTCTTGCTCAAAATGTAGAGCTTCTGACATGACCCAAGAAATACTGATAGCAGGTGAATCTGCTGCAGGTGTGTGATAGCTTGCCTCCACGATGGCTGCCTCTGGTCCCTTCCCTCCTTGTCTGGGGATACCATTCTGCCAGCAAGAGGTGCAGTCAGTTCTTCTACCCCTCTGAATCAGGGGTATGGCTATGACCTATAGCTATGACCAATAGAAGACAGAGGTGTTACACTGTTACACTGGCATTTTGAGCTGGTAAGTTGTGCCTGGTTTTCTTGGAATTCTCATTTTGGAAGAAGTTAGCTGCCACAGAGAAGACTAACTACCCAGAGACAACCATGCTATGAGAATTGGCCAGGTCATAGCTATTCCATCTTAGCTCCATGGTGAAGATATGCTTCTGGCTGAATCTAGAGTAGTGGTTTAAAGATGCGAATGAGTCCTCCTTCAGAATTAAGAATATCCCAGGATGAGCTAACCATAATGTAACCCAGATAGAGGACTCCCCATGCTCTGGTCAAGACTCACCTTGCTCCGGTGTGTGTGCTTCCCACCAGTAAGAACAAACAAAACCTGGAGCCCACACATCCACAATTTGATGCAATTATGCATCATAATTTAGTTATAAATTACATAAACACAAATGCGACTTTTAAGTGGCTGAGATCACAAACAAATGGTATGAGGTGATAGAATATGTGTGAGTGTGTGTGTGTCTGTCTGTCTGCTCCTAGTTCCTGGCACAGAGCTCCCAAAACCCTTGTAATTTTTTCACTGATAAGAGTACTAGGAGCACCTCTTCTTCTCATATTTGTCTTTGACCCTGTCCCCTGACATAGGGCTCTTAATACCCTTATAAATTCCTAGATGATTATAGCATTAGGAACATCTTTTTTTCTAGTAAGGTGACCCTGGGTGAGTTCCTGCATGGCTCCTGGATGGGAGCTGATTACCAGAAGGGCCAAACTGTGATAGAAGCTCATAATTTTCCACTCCACCTGCTGTCCTTCAGAGGGAGAAGAGGGGCTAGAAAGTGGTATTAATAATTGGTCCTGTCTGATGAAGCCTCCATAAAGATCACAAAATATGAGATGGAGAGCTTCCAGGTTGGAAAACAGGTGAGGTGGAGAGAGAGTGATGTGATCAGAGATGGCATATAAGCCCCGGCCCCTTCCCACAGCCCTTGCCCTATGCATTTTTTTCATCTCTTCATTTGTATCCTTATTCAGATCCTATATCATAAACTGGTAAACAGTAAGTCAACAGTTTTCTAAGTTCTGTGAGCCTCTCTTGGAAAATAATCAAACCTGGGAAGGGGTGCCTCAAATTTATAGCCACTTGGTCAGAAGCACAGGTGTAACCCGGACATGTGACTCCCATCTGAAGCAGAGGCCATCTTGTGTACTGAGCCCCAGTCTATGGGATCTAACACTATCTCCACATAGATGGTACCAGAATTTAGTTAAATTACAGGACACCCAGCTGGTGTCGCAGAGAATTGCTTAGTGAGGGGGAAAATCCCCACACATTTGGTGACTAGAAATGTCAGAAGTGACGTGTTCTGTGTGAGTAGTAGAGAACATACATAGCAGGGAAGAAGTGAGGTCTTTTAGTACAAATGGAAATTCTAATCACTTCTTTTCATACCCCAGAAGTTCATCTTGCACATTCCTCTTTTTTTTTATTAACATATAATGTATTCTTTGCTTCAGGGGTGCAGGTCTGTGAATCCTCAGTCTTACACAATTCACAGCACTCACCATAGCACATACCCTCCCCAATGGCTATCACCCAGCCACCCCATCCCTCCCCGCCATCCCCCCCAGCAACCCGCAGTTTGTTTCCTGAGATTAAGAGTCTCTTATGGTTTGTCTCCCTCCCCAGTCCCATCTTGTTTCATTTTTTCCCTTCCTATCCCCCATGACCCCCTTCCCTGCCTGTCAAATTCCTCATATCAGAGAGATCATATGGTAATTATCTTTCTCTGATTGATTTATTTCCCTTAACATAATACCCTCTAGTTCCATCCATGTCATTGCAAATGGCAAGATTTTGGTTTTTGAAAGCTGCATAGTATTCCATTGTATATATGTACCACATCTTCTTTATCCATTCATCTGTTGATGGACATCTAGGCTCTTTCCATAGTTTGGCTATTGTGGACATTGCTGCTATAAACATTTGGGTGCACATGCCCCTTCGGATCACTACATTTGTATCTTTAGAGTAAATACCCAGTAGTGCGATTGCTGGGTCGTAGAGTAGCTCTATTTTCAACTTTTTGAGGAACCTCCATGCTGTTTTCCAGAGTGGCTGCACCAGCTTGTATTCCCATCAACAGTGTAGGAGGATTCCCCTTTCTCCACAACAGATGTTGTTTCCTGACTTGTTAATTTGTACAACCCCCTTGGAAGCTGCTGGTGGGGGGAAGGAGGCTGACCTCATGTTCAGCCCTCGGTGTGTTTGTACAACTCCACCACTCTCAAGTAAACCTGACTTTTGCATGCTTCCATGGATTCCTCCATTTAAAAATAAAGTCAAAATCATGTTTTATTATATAATATATCAAGGATATGCAAATGTAAAGAGAATAATATGATGAACTCCCACTGACCCATCATCCAGCTTAATGAATTATCAAAGAGTGGTCAAAGTTGTTCATCTGTACAATTCCTTCCTACCCCATTTCAGTATGTCATTTTGAACCAAACCACATAATTTAACTTAAAATATTTTATTTCATACATCTAAGAGTTAAAGATTGTTTTAACCCACATAGTGCCACTGTCACATCCACAAAAATTAATAGCATTTCCTTAACATTCTAAAACACCCAGTCTGTCCTCAAATGTTCACAGTTGTCTTATGTATTTTTAACTGTGTTGGCATCAAAAGTGAAAATAAAGTAGATGCATTTTAATCGGTTGTAAGGCTCTTAAATATTTTTAAAACCTTCAGCCTTCTATCTTATTTCTTGTGTTTTGTGCGAGGAATTATTTTTTGGAGGAATTAATTTATATTGTTTGCGCAAGGAATTATTTTTTATTTCGATTGTTTGTTTTGCTCCAGTCTTCTGTTGTCTGAGTTTTGCTGATTGCATCCCTGTGGTATTTTTTCAAATATGTTTCCTTACACACTGTATCTTGCAGAAAGTGGTAGTTAAATCTTTAGACTTGGTCAGATTCAAGTTCAATTGTTTTGCCTTCATTTTCTCATTCCCCAAATCCAGGTCAAGTGTAGCAAACTTCACTGATGGTTCAAGTATTAGCTATCTATTGTTGTGGGGCAAATTGCCATAAATTTAGTGGCTTAAAATAATACACATTTATTATCTCACAATATCTGTGGGACAGGAGTACCAGCATGACTTTGTGGGGTTCTCTGCTTAAGAGTCTCACTGACTAAAGTCTTGGTTGGCCAGGGCTCTGGTTTCATCTGAGGCTCTCCTGGGGCAGGATTTGCTTCCAGGCTCACTTAAGTTGTTGGCAGAATTCAGTTTCCTTCCAGCTGCAGCACTGAGGACTCGATTTCTTGTGGGCTTTTCGTTGGAGGCCACCCTCAAGATCTAGAGCCTCTCGGGTTTTTTTGTTTTTGGGGGGTTTTCTGCCACATGGATCTCCCAACACAGGCAGCTTCCAACAGGGCAACTTTCTTCTTCAAGGACAGCAGAGGAAAGAGAAAGACTCACCAAGGCAGATTCTACAGTCTTAGCACCTGTTGTCAATAACACGTCAGTAATAATAATAATGATAAAGACAGCCAGTTTAGAAGCAAGTCACAAGTCACCAATGTGAGGGCATGAGCATCAAGAGACAGGGACCCTGTGGGGACCACTCTATAGCCTGTCCGCCATAGTTTGAGAATTCTGGAGAGGAATGCAGCACAGTGGAGCTTGGCAAATAACTTTCAGTTTAATATGTATTAGATATCCCTTAGCTTTGGTTAGACTTGCCACTATGAACTTTGCTCTGGCCACCTCATTCTCCCTGGCTCTCCTGTATTCCCTTAGAGATAGGTTTTATGCTCTCTACTCTCTGGGCATCACTCCTTCTTTCTGGACTCTTTCTAAAAGTTTGCTTTTCTTATACAAAGAATTTAGTTTTCTTTGCTCCAGTATTTAAATTTCCTAGCCATTCCCTAAAGCCTATTTTCCCCCTCAATTAAGTGGCTTAGCTTAAAAAAAAAAAGCAAAACAAAATACATCTGTATTTTCCAGTCTTCATTTACATGGCCAACACAGTGTAATTACTCTCTTTACCCTAATACTCTGCTGAATTGCATATACTTTTGGAAGCTGAAACATAAAAAATGTCATAGACAGGTAACTGCTGCAAAAGGTCTTTCCCGTGCTTGATTTAGGGTAAGACTACATGCTTTTTTAGTTTTTTAAAACTATAAAAATTTCCCTAATATATGAATGAGGAATCGACTCATTGAATCAAACCTACATTGTTGAACATGATGGGCTTCCACACAGACTTCTGTCTTCCCATCCAGACAAAAGAATAAGAAAATCCTGTCTCATTGATAAATTTAAAATTTTGGTTCAAGAGGATAAAAAAAGCTTTTTCTCCAAAAATATAGTGATCCTCAAATGCTGGTAAGCATCAGAATCATTCAGAGAGGTTGTCAAAATGCAGATTGCTGGGTGCCACCTCCAGTTTTGTTTTTGTTTTTGTTTTTTAAGATTTTATTTATTTGAGAGAGAGAGTGCATGTGCACAGGAGCAGGGACAGAGGGAGAGGGAATGGGAGAAGCAGACTCCCCTGCTGAGCTGGGAGCCCAACACTAGGAACCTGGGATCATAACCTGAACCGAAGGCAGATGTTCAACTGACTGAGCCACCCAGGCATCCCTAGCTGCAGATTTTTATTCAGTAAGTCTGCAGTAGGGCCCAAGACATTGCATTTCTAACAAATTGCCAGGTGGTGATGATGCTGCTTGTTTGGGAACAATTCTTGGAGAACCACAGCTGTATACAACTGCCCCAAATATCACGACCTAGCAAAATGAGGTGTGATGAAATAGGCGAGTATGTCTTCAATTTCTTTTTTTTATTTTTTTTAAATTTATTTATTTGTCAGAGAGAGAGAGCACAGGCAGACAGAGTGGCAGGCAGAGGCAGAGGGAGAAGCAGGCTCCCTGCCGAGCAAGGAGCCCGATGTGGGACTCGATCTCAGGACGCTGGGATCATGACCTGAGCCGAAGGCAGCCTCTTAACCAACTGAGCTGCCCAGGCGTCCCTGTCTTCAATTTCTGAAGGCTGTGTAGCATTAGCAATAGCCACGCCACCTAGAGTAGACGACTTAAGTCCAAGTGATTGCATATTCTGTATCAGTGCTACTGAGTTCCCCAGTGTTATCCCAGTTTTCTAGGGAGAGCTATAAAACTACACGATCTGGCTGTCTTTTATCATCACTATTATTATTGAGGTGTAATTGACATACAGTATTAACATTAGTTTCAGGTGCACAACATAGTGATTTGTATACATTGATGAATGATCACCACAATAAGTCTAGTCACCATCTGTCACTATACAAAGTTAATGCAATATTATTGACTATGTTCTCCATGTTTTACATTACATTTCTCATGACTTATTCATTTTGTAATGGGAAATTTGTATTTCTGTCTTTGGAGAGTATCTGAAAGCGTAAAGAACTGAGGTATTGGTGAGTAGGATTAAATTTTACTGGGCTCAATATAGCATCACAAGAAAAGTTGAACATGACATTCTAATCAATTATTAATCAGTTACTAGCAGTAACAGATTTTTAGCTAAAGGACAGTCACTAAGATGTCTTTTGTAACATTTACAGGTTTCCATACTCAGACTCATCCATTGTTGCCATTTAAGAATGCCTTGTTCCTAATTTTGGCAGAAAATGATATGTAATCACCTTTCTTACTTAGTTGGTAGTAGGCGTTTTGTGTTGTTTTGATTGTTTGATTTGCTTGTGGTTTTATAAATAAGTTTACTATTAAGGTCGTTCTTAAAACTATAAGTAGAAAGTCAATCCCTGAGACCTAGAAAATCAATAAATCCCATGTGGAATAAATAACCAGTAATCAACTTCAATATAATTTCTCTATCAAATATGTCTGCAAAGAATTAACTTTACTTGTCCTTCATACTTCTAAAAGAATTCTTTTCAGAAACAGCATGCTGCGTAAAGCATATTCTTTGGAGACAGGCAAATGCCTATGGTTTTACCAAAACCCAAAGATGAAAACCAAACCAAATCAAAATATGTCATAGATACATCATTTTACGTGTAGTGTAAGAAAAAGAAGTATTTTCTGCTGAGTTATAC
Source organism: Mellivora capensis (assembly GCA_004024625.1). NCBI lineage: Eukaryota > Metazoa > Chordata > Mammalia > Carnivora > Mustelidae > Mellivora > Mellivora capensis. The sequence continues at coordinate 35,430 of PISX010010108.1, forward strand.
AGTGAATTTTCTCTCTAATATTTCTATTTGTCAATGTGAATAGTTGATGAGTTGTGTATAAATCAGGGGAAAAGAGTGGAAAAGAAGGAATACATGTATCCTGTTGTGGATTTTATTTTTCTTTGTGCCTTATTTATGGATTTACTTATGGATTTATTTTAATTCCAGTGTAGTTAACATACAGTGTCACGTTAATGTCAAGTGTGCAAAACAGTGGTTCAGCAACTCTCTAGTACTCAGTGCTCATTGTGAGAAGTGTACCTTAATCCCCTTCACCTGTTTCCTGTATTTTATCCATCACCCCATCCACCGCCTCTCTCGTAAATGTTCTCTATTGTGAAGAGTCTGGTTTTGGTTTGTCTCTTTTCTCTATGTTTGTTTCTTAGATTCCACATATGAGTGAAATCATATGGCATTTGTCTTTCTCTGACTGACCTATTTCACTTAGCATTATATTCTCCAGATCCATTCATGTTCTTGCAAATGGCAAGATTTCATTCTTTTTTATGGCTGAGTAATATTCCAGTGTGTCCGTCTAATTTGGCTATTACAACTAATGCTTCAGTAAACATGGGGGGGCATAGATCTTTGAATTTGTGTTTTCATATTCTTTGGGCAAATACCCACAGGAGAATACAGGGATGAGGGACAGGCTGCACTGTTAGCAAATTAGGTAGCAAATGTTGGCACGGGCAGGTGTCCACAGATGTTCATGTATATAGGGTAGGGAAATGGTGCCCACCAACTCCTTCGTTCCCTGAAAAGTCTCCCTAAGATCCCAGCCCCTTCAGTATATGTTCTGATGTTAGTAAACAAATCTCCCTTCCATACACCCCAGGCATTTTTCAAACTCCTGCTTCTATTCCGTATCACCGTGGGGCCATCTCTTTAAGGGCAGGTACTCAGCTTCCTCTTGCCCTCCTGGCTTTACAAAGAGTATGTGGATTTTTTAAGTTCCAGGTGTTAATCCCTGCTGATTGTAACAACTAATGAAATTCAACCCCTCTGGTTTTTAAAGCCAAACGTTGTGGAAATTTATCTTGGTGTGAGAATCTGTTTCTCACCCCTCTCTGCACCTGTGGCGTCCCTCCCTCTTGCAGACAGTCCCATGGGTCCCTTTAACTTCTGACTGCATCTGGCTGCATCTCCACCCTTTCTACCCTCTCTGGTCCAGCCTCATTTCTACATTTGGCTGTGGAGAGTCTTTTTTGTCAGTCTTCGGATCATTTTCTAGATGATCTATATTTCTAGATAATTTCTAGATTATTTACACTCATGAGGCTGTTATCTAGTTGTACCCGTGGGATGAGGTGAGCTTAGGGTCTTCCTACTCCATCACCTTCCTCAGAAGTCCCAATGTGAATTTTACAACGAGGCACCTGGGCTATCTTTAGATGCAGGCCTGCTCTTCCCTGTAGGTGAGTGCATAGGTAATGCAGAGAACACTACCTAAAAATATTTGGTCCCAGCTCCTTTAGTGCTGCCATTTGCCGTTATCTGGTCTCCTCCAAAGGTAGATATTTTTTTTCTCTCCCTGTACATGTGATTTTGGTATCTGTTAAGTTGAATCATATGAAGTTGCCATATTTGGCAATTTTTGAACTACAAAAATGATTTCATGTATTATAACTTAATAATTGATCAGGAAGAATATTGCATAGTATAACATATATATATATATACATATATATATATATATATATGCTCATTTCATTTCTTGGGATTTCAATTCTTGTAGTAGAGTAGTTTTTAAATTGTGATCCTATTTTTTTATTAAATAAACTTGCTCATGTTTTTTAGCATCCTGGTGACTGACCCAGGCAGACCACCATTGGAAGGAGGAGAGATAACCCAAATGCTTTTGCTTCTTCACTTATAAAAAGATTGCTTAAAGTAATTATTGAACAAACAACTGCAGAAGGAACTTGAAATATTATAAATTTCGTACATAGTTGGAAAATTAAAGTCCTACGAAAAGTTCATATTGTACCTTATAATAATTTTCAATCATACAGATCAGATTCAATCTTAATATCTGGGCTCAGTCAACACATAAGAGGATCCTCAGCAGTAAATTTGGGAATGAGAAGCTGTATTCCTTCCTTCCTTCCTTCCTTCCTTCCTTCCTTCCTTCCTTCCTTCCTTCCTCCATCCACTCATACATTTAGCATTTGTTCAGTGCCTCTCTTGTGCCTGGTATCATTTCCCATCAACTGAGTTTGCACTCATGTAAGAAAAAAAAAAGACATGTTCCCTTGTCTCACTGAGTTCACATTCTATTCTAACTATATTGCTGCTAGGGAGAGTGAGAATAGCTTAAATACCATGCTAAATACAATGTTTGCATAGTGATCTGCTGGATGTCTATCCCAAATTTGTTATGCTGTTTCTTTTCTTCTTTCTTTCTTTCTTTACATTTTTTAAATTAGCTTTTAATGTCTTATTTGCTTCAGGGGTACAGGTGTTGTGAATCTTCAGTCTTACACAGTTCACAGCACTCACCACAGCACATACTTGCTATGGTGTTTCTTATATACCTGACTTTAATTAGAAAAATAGTTGTAGGAAGCATATTGAAGTTGATAATGATATACTTTCACACAATCTGGATTCTGTAATTTGACATATGTAAAATAATTTTTAGAGCTAAAATTTCTTAATGTTATCTGTAATATGACTCTATATGTACATACTGCTTCATATATATTAAAAGAACTCTAATTATTCCCAGTTCCTATGGTTAAAGGAAATTGAATCTTTGGATCAGTAGTTCTAAACCAGGGGTGATTTTTTTCCTACTCTCTGCCCCCCAACGTTCCCCTGAAATCTGCCACTTAGAGACATTTGGCAATGTTTGGAAATGTATTTGGTTGTCATTAGTGGCATCTGGTGGATAGAGGCCAGGGACACTACTAAACATCCTACAATATACAGGGTAGCATAACCCCCCCCACACCCCAAAAAAATTTCCTGCCCAAATTGTCAATAGCGCTGAGGTAGAAAAACCCTGCTCTCACTAATGAAAGAGTTTATTCCCTTCTTCACATTTTCTTTTTCCTTTGTCTCCACACCTCACTTTTATAAGTTTAACTCCACTGGTTTTTCTGACCACTCATTTATTTACATTTCCCCCAAATCCACTATTAAGACATGATGGGGGATACAAAGACATAAAATAGGCTATCTGGTCTCTAATTCACATTTGATTTTAAGAACCTACCTTACATCTGCCTGGAGGATTATTTGACTTTCTGAAAAGAACGAGTAACCCATCAAAACATTCCTCTGGGTGATGAGACCTAGAGATCTTTTATGCATTCTGCTCATCTTTCCAGTTTCCTCTATCTCCCGTTGAATGCCATTTTGCATGGTAGAAGTCTGGTTTTGAATTCTCTGGAAGATAAAAATGCAGTTCTATTGTTCAAATTGCATTAAAGGCAGAACTTTGTGGGGGTGAGAAGGACAGGAAAATACGACCCTTTGTAATCATAATGTGGGGGAAATGTTTGGCTTAATAATAGGTTACAAAATAGATTTCTTAATCTAAAACGATAAAATCTCTTGAATAAGGGCAAGCTGATACATGTACAAATCATGTACAAATAAGGCAATATTTAATTGCATTGTAATCCTAGGATACATCAAACAGCTAACCCTTTCTTGTCTGCTGTTAGTCACATTGACACTCTGACAATGCAAAGATCCTCCTCCTTTGCACCCGAAATGGCAATGAGTTGAATCAAGAAGAGAAAATAACATCAGAATTGTGCAATACATCCCTATCGGAACAAACATAGGTGTACTTTGACTGCATTTGGCTGAGAAAATATAGACACAGAAAAGCTAGGTATGAACAAAGAAAAGTTAGTTTTTTTCATCATCAGTAACTACTGCTCATACACTGTGTGTATGTGTGTACACTACGCATATATTCTGTATTATCCAGAAACACCCATATAATGGAGACACCCTGCCTGAACTTCTGCAAAGAGCTGATTAAGTGGTTCACAATGGTGCAGTATGCTATTTGCTCTTATCCTCAATTTTCCTGATGATTCACCTAGAATATGGCTATCTATCTAGAAACAGCTAAAATTAACAGAACAATTTAGAAAACCCACTGAGCTAAAGTTGCATAGTGCAGACTAAAAGAAGGGAGGAAGATGGGTGACTCAGGGGATTCTTAATGGAATTCTAAATCTTTCGTTTCCAGACTCCCTCAATTTATGGATGAGGCAGTGTTCTCTTGGATACTTCCAAAGTGCTTTTTTGGACAATTCATTACTGCAGATTAGGGGAGAAAGATAGCAGGTGTGGTGTTTCAGGAGATTGTCAGGAACAAAGGCCAAATTTCCCACTCTGCATTGCTGGTGTATAGAAACGTGGTTTACAAGGACTCCCATCAGAGGCTCAAGGGCTGGTACAGTATTTGCTCTCCCTGGGAGGGCCCCCTCCAGTGCTGATAAGCTCTTCCCCTAAATCAACCCCGAGGTCTAAAAGAGGTTCCTAAAAAAATCCTTTGGTCTGAGGACATAATGATGCAGTGATGCCTCCCAGAGCAGCTTATATCCCCAGGAGGAAGTTGGGGGCTAGTACGCCCCCCACAGTCACACATGGTAATCTCCCAAGCTGGGAACCAACCCAGGACAGAGGTCATTTTTTGTGAGCTCCCTACCTCCAAAGACTTGTCAGGTTCAGACCCCAGCATTGGGGTGAGTAGTCACAAGAACTGGAATAGTTCAGACATTTAGAAATCTGAAACAGGGGTACTGTGTACTTTTCCTGAAGTAAATAATCATAATTTGTGCAAGGCTTTCACAAGAGTCCAGTAACCCTACATTGGTATCTAAGAGAAAAGTGAATGGTGGCTGGGCATTTGATGAAAGATGTTCACAATTTAGTCTTGTTATTATGGGGACAAATTCTCCCTTTAGTTCATGACCATAAATCTGACATGTGCCTGCCAGCCAAAATGTGATCAAGAAAGAAGAGGTTCTGAAAAAAAAGAAAAAAAAAAAAAAAGAAAGAAAGAAGAGGTTCTGGAGAAGACTATGAAAGCTATTGGCCCTATGTAGGGGCCATAGCCAATATCTGGTAGCTAGTCTGTGTTCTGCATTGGACAGCAGGGCCAACAGTCAGGAAGACAAGCTAGATATGTTGTAGAGGGGAGCAAAAGCAAGCTACACTGATCAGTCACCACATCTCAGAACAACAACTTTTGGGGTGCCTGGGTGGCTCAGTTCTTAAGTGTCTGCCTTCAGCTCAGGTCATGATCTCAGGGTCCTGGGATCGAGCCCCATGTCAGGCTCCCTGTTTGGTGGGAAGCCTGCTTCTCCTTCTCCTACTCCCCTTGCTTGTATTCGCTCTCTTGCTATCTCTCTCTGTCAAGTAAATAAATAAATCTTAAAAAAAAAAAAAAGGACAGCTTTCTGAAGAAAGTAACCACTGTCTACCTGTTTTGTTGAACTCTAACCTGGATGGAACCTGGCAGGGAAGATAATTCTAGGAGAGGAAGCCAGGTGAGCTTAACTGAGTTAACAATAGCATGGTTCGGCAAGAAATCATAATCAAGTTAGATAAATACTGAAAATTAATCATTGGATCCTGCAATGATAATCATGGCAAGAGAAAATTTGATAGACAAGAAATTTTTTGGTGTAAGTTTATGAGAGATCAGTTGGAAGGGTTAAATATTTTGAGAAGTTTTACTGCAGAGAGAAGCAGAGAAATGCCTTATTAGCTGGGTGATAAGAGAGGCCAAGGGAAGTTTTTAAAATAAATATTAATTTTTTATTTGAGCATAGTTGACGCAATGTTACATTAGTTTCAGTTGTACAACATAGTGATTTGACAAGTCTATACCTTATGCTATTCTCACCACAGGTGTAGCTACCGTCTGCTACCACACAGCATTATATCATACCATTAACTATATTCCTTGTGCTGTATCTTTCATCCCCGTGACTTATTCATTCCCTAATGGGAACCTATATCTCTCATTCTCCTTCAATCATTTTGCCCATTTCCTTCCTCCTCTCTGGCCACCATTAGTTTGTTCTCTGTATTTATGGGTCTGTTCCTACTTTTGTTTGTTTTGTTTTGTTTTATATTCCACATATAAGTGAAATCATATGGTATTTATCTTTCTCTGTCTGCTCACTTCACTTAGCACGATGCTCTCTAGATCCACCCATGTTGTTGCAAATGGCAAGATCCAATTCCTTTTTATGGCTGAGTAAAATTTTATATGTACATATATATATATATGTATATATATATGGAGTATATATATGCACATTATACTTATAAGTAAATGCTATAAATAGACATATAAATAAAAATTTATTTATTTATTTATTTTTACCACTCCTTTATCCCTTCATCTACTGATAGACACTTGGGTTGCTTCCATATCTTGGCTATTGTAAATAATGCTGTAGTAAATATAAGGTTGCATATATCTTTTTGAATTAACGTTTTAGTTTTCCTCAGGTGAATACCCAGTAGTGGAATTTGTGGATCATGTGGTATGTCCATTTTTAATATTTTGAGGAACCTTCATTATGTTTTCCACGGTGACTTCACCAAATTTGCTTTCCCACCAAAAGTGCTTGAGGGTTCTTTTTTCTTTATAGAAGGGAAGTTTTGTTATTTGCTTTGTTTTTTAAGTTGGAAGAATAAAAATGTGTTCAGATGCTAATGGGAATGACCTAGTAGAGAGGGTGCAGTTGAAGCTGGAAAGTAAAGGGAATCCAGAGGGTCTCATGCTTTGTCTCCCTCTCTGATTTCTTCACCTTCAGTACCCACCCCTTTCCCCTGTGGTCCTCTGCTCTATTCCTTGAGTTCCACATATGAGTGAAACCATATAATAATTGTCTTTCTCTGCATGAACACTGGGTTTTATACACAACTAATGAATCGTTGAACACTACAGCAAAAACTGATGATGTACCATATGCTGGTTAACTGAACATAATAGGAAAAATAAATAAAAATAAAATATTTCAGTATCAGAATACAAAAAACAGAAAAAGAAAGGAAAGTAATGGGAGAATTTCTGGAGCAATGTGTTTGGATAGAAAAGAAGAGAGAATCCAGCACAGTAGAGGCACTAGCTTTAGAAGGATGGAATCTCCGCCCTGCTAAGTACTTCCACGGCCACCAACTGGCCCAAGCTGTCATTGTCTCTTCCCTGCATGACTGCAGTAGCTCCTAACTAGTCTCGCTGCTTCTGCCCTTTAACCATCTATAAACTGTTCTCAGCACAACATTCAGAGTGATCTTTATAAAAAGTATGTCAGATCAGGTCATCCCAGTGCTCCAAACCCTCCAATGGACCTCATTTCACTAGGAGAAAAGTCAAAGTCCTTGCAATGATACACCAGATGCTTGATGATCTAGTTCTTCATGTGTTTATAATCTTCTTTCTTCTCTCTCTCTCTGTCTCTCGCTCGCTCTCTTCTCTCTCACTCTCTTCTTTCTAAACTTCTTGACTTTTCCTGGAACTCCCTGGAATCCCCCCGCCACAGGACCTTTGCTCTATCTTTTGCCTCTGAGTAGGACAACACTCTTGTCCCAGATATTTCATTTGACTCCCTCTCTTGCTTCAAGTTTTTGTTCATATCTCAGATTCTCAATGAGGCCTGCCACGACCACTTAGCTAAAATTGCAACCTTAGTCCCATCCTCTCATCTCCCTCATAGTATTCCGTTTTTTCTTTTTTCCACATATATTTATACCTTCTAAAGGCAAGGTAATTGACTATTTGCTTATGTTTGTACTGTGTTGCCTCTCTCTCCCAGACAGAATGTGAGCTCCAAGAGAGATAGCTCCATAAGTGTATCTTGGGCTCCTTAAAACCATGCCTGGAGCGTAGTAGGTAGTCAATAAATATTTGTAGGATGAATTAATATATTTAGCTATCAGAAAAACTCTAGTAAGCTCTCTGAAGATTGATGAAGGAGAATCAGAAACTGCCTCTTTGTGCCCGGTAAAATATATTGTTCTCTGTAAATATTGTCAAGGTGTGTTGGCTAAGCTGCAACAAATTAATCTGAAAGCTAAAGTCTGCGTATGATATTTTTATCTACCCTCTTGCATTCAATGCAAAACACATTAATCAAATAAATATTTATAATAACCTTCGCACGTGCTCAGCACTTACCTATTTATAATTGCATCTTGTTAAACCTCCCAACCTTGTGAGGTAGGCATTATGGTCTGCATTTAATTGAGAAAGAAAATGAAATTCCAAAGAGTCCCATGACTTGCTTAAATTCTTACAAAATTAGTAAATGGTGGACCCAGAACTCAAGAACAGACTTTCTTATATCCATATAAGGAAGCACCTTTATATCCACCGGCTAAAACTTCACTCTATGACATGGAGAAATAGCTCATGTAATAGCAAACTGGCTAACTTCATACTGATGAAACTTTAGTTCAAATTGGTAGTTTGAGAGCCTTTGTATCAAATTTTAACTAAGTATCTATATATCCATTTATCCATCTATGTATTTTTCTATCATTCATACATACACACATTTGTTGAATATTTGCACCAGGCATGATGTTAAATGCTATGCAAATATTATCTCATTCCTATCCCATCCAAACACTATAATCAAGATATTCCATTTTACAGACAGGAAAACTGAGGCACAGAGAGGTTAAATAACTTGCCCAGGCTGACATCAGAATGAGCCGCACTGTAAACCTAGAAGTCTAACCGCACAGTGTTCCTAACCATCAAACGTACATTTTCCTTCCTCAGTTAATGATAGTAGGTTTGATAATCTTAACCAGGTAGTATGTAGGGAGAATAATTTCTGAACTGCTTTGCTTTATATCTGAAAAAAGATGGGTTTTTTTTTTAAGTGCCTTTGACTGGTGGTGTGCTCTGGGGCTAGTGGCTGACCAGTCCCATTGTCCTGGGTGGAGCTGACACACAGTCTCTCCTGCAGTGAGGTCGGAAACACCACCCTGCCAGAGTTGTTCTTTCCTTTTGGAACCCTGCCTCATGTTCAGTTTTCAGACACCTGCCTCAGTGACTCCCCAGACTGGTCATTGTCAACCTAGTTCTTGGAGGCTGAGCACAGCATACCAACATTCGATGTTAAAAGATACATTATTTTAAAATGGTTAAAATGTCTTCATTGGTTCAAACATTTTCTACTCTTTGCCATCCTCATACCTAATGACATTTTAATCTGAGCAGTTTGGAATGGGTGAGTGCAAAGAGAGATAAAATATCAAATTCAGATTGCAGATACGGACGTGTGAAGAGATGAGCATCTAGAAAAGTAATCCATGTGTTCATAAACTCACTTTTAACTATACTCCAGAAATCTCTTCACACTCGGAACCTGACCAGAATTTTATAGTTCGAGATCTAAGCTTCTCTGGCCCTGGAAGAGGTAGGCAATATTTTTTACTCCTTCTCTTTGCTGGCCCGTTAATTACCACTGGAGGAAATAGAGAATGGAGGAAAACAATATTCTTATTTTTAAGAGATCAAAATAGTACATATAACAATGTCTCTGGGGCGCCTATCAATTTGTGATACAGGCATTCTGCATTTATCTAGATTTATCAATAAAAAAAGAGCCAGAGAAGTTACTTTCACCTAAATTAATGAAACTATAAGTAGATTGGATGAGACAAACCTAAAAATTAATCTAAAACAAGTGCAAAACCATTCCCTTAAGTGGTTACCAGAATAGTTTCTTTCTGAAGGTTGTCTGGCTTTTATTGGGCTACTGCATTAAATTTTCATTAGACTCATCTTGATTTTTTTCAACCGCCAGTCATCTGTCCACTAGTTCATTTAACAAACATTTTATTGAACATCACCTATATTCTAGAAATTGTGTTTTGCATCAGGGACACAGAGATGAATTCAAACCGGTTCCAACCCTGAGGGACTTATGGCCTCATGAAAAAACAACCACCCTAACATAATTATCCTATAATGTGATAACTAGAGGGATAGAGATAGTTATATGCGAACCTGTGCCTTATAGGACTATTTTAAATCAGACAATTTCTGCTGCATATGAAGGCAAATTAGAAATCGAAACTGTCAGACTACTATGTGCAAAGCTGTTTTTCAAGCTACACAATGTATAGAACCATGCTATATTAATCTCAGTAACAGAAAAGAAAAAAAACCCATAATCTTACAACTTTAAAAAAAAAATCAGATCATTAGATATCAGGTGTGGAATTACTTCATTATCCTAGCCATAGTTTTAAAAAGAGCACTTTACACAATATACTTTGTTATTTTTTAAATTTTTAATTACCAAGTTTTAATCATCTTCTCACCTCTGGCTCTTCTGAATCATAATAGATTTTTCTGTCTTCCTCTTTCTGACTGGCTATCTATTTTTAAGTTTGTATTTATATTTATTTGTTCAGAATATAGATTTGTTTCTGCCTGCCTGATTTTGAAGTGCTCAAATATTATTTTCGTGAAATCTTTGCATTGTTACTGATTGGCAGACAAGTAGACTCATCAAACTGCAGAGTTAACAGGCTAATCTTGGTTCTCCTTCCTTTTAGTGACAGCACATTGGTGTTATTCAGCCAGAGGTGGGATGTCAAGGCACTGCTTAAACCCAGACTGATGAGTGCCTCTTCCACTCTCTGTGGGGGGGAGTATGAGTTATATGCTTTCCTGGCAAGGAAAGTTCCTGTACTTTGCCAGTACCTCTCCATTTTGCATACAGAAACTACTGAAGCAGGGGGAAGGAGAAGGAAATAACAAATCTTGGCAGGTTCTTGGCAAGGATGGGAACATATGTAGAACTGGGAGGAGGGGGAAATTCTCTTGATCTACTCATATGTGTTCACATGTGCATAGTCAGTGTGCTGATGTGCTTTTCTAGACATACTCAAGTAGAGACTTGAAATTTGCAGTGCTCCTCGGAAGAAAGGAATTGGGGACAGATATGGAAGGATAGTGGAGGGGAAAGACAGAGCAGTGGCAGGCAGGGGCCCTGGAGCGAAAGACAGCCACAGGAAATGATCAAAACTGGGTTCCTTGGGACACCTGGGTGGCTCAGTTGGTTGAGCGGCTGCCTTCGGCTCAGGTCATGATCCCAGACTCCTGGGATCAAGTCCCGCGTCGGGCTCCTTGCTCAGCGGGGAGCCTGCTTCTCCCTCTGCCTCTGCCTGCCACTCTGTCTGCCTGTGCTCACTCTCTGTCAAATAAATAAAATCTTAAAAAAAAAAAAAAAAACTGGGTTCCATAAGGCGTTTTAAAGAAGAAAGTTACCTTTAAACACCCCACATTGTAGTTTTTGACCGTACTGCACTACAGAAAGCAACCTTGTATTTGAGGTTGTTCAGGAACACACAAGTAAAAGGATCTACGATGCACATTAAGGTCATCTTGAGTCTCAAAAGAGAACAGCCACAGCGCCGGAAGCACAGGACTCAGGTTTCAGTGGAAAAAGAGCATCAGGGCAGAGCCAAGATGGCCATGCCGTGGGAGGACCCTAGCCTTGCCTCGCCTCTTGAACACAGCTAGGTAACTATGAAATCATCCTGAGTACCCAAGAAATTGACACGAGGACTGATAGAACAAATTGCACAATTAGAGGGAGAGAAAAGTCCATTTTTGAGGAAGGTAGGAAGAGCAGAGACATAGTTGGGAGGAGAAACAGATCACTAATATCATCCTCAGTGGGCAAAAACAGAGCTTTTCCTCTCTTGTCAGGAACAAGAAAGGGATGTCCACTCTCACCACCATTATTAAACAGTACTGGAAGTCTTAGCCTCAGCAATGAGACAACACAAAGAAATAAAAGGCAACCAGATCAGCAAGGAAGAAGTCAAACTTTCACTATTTACAGATGACATGATACTCTGTATCGAAAACCCAAAAGACTTCACCAAAAGATTGCTAGAACTGATACGAATTCAGGATACAAAATCAATGTTCAGAAATCTGTTGCATTTCTATACACCACTAATGAAGCAGCAAAAAGAGAAATCAAAGAATCAGTTCCATTTAAAATTGCACCAAAAACAACAAGATACCTATGAATAAGCCTATCCAAAGAGGTAAAAGATCATACTCTGAAAACTATAAGATACTGATGAAAGAAATTGAAGATGACACAAAGCAATGGAAAAACCTTCCATGCTCATGAATTAGAAAAAAAAAATTTTTATTATGTTAGTTACCAAACAGTACTTCATTAGTTTTTTTTATTATTATTTATTTATTTTTATTTCTTTTCAGCGTAACAGTATTCATTGTTTTTGCACCACACCCAGAGCTCCATGCAATACGTGCCCTCCCTAAAACCCACCACCAGGCTCCCCTAACCTCCCACCCCCCACCCCTTCAAAACCCCTCAGGTTGTTTTTCAGAGTCCATAGTCTCTCATGGTTCACCTCCCCTTCCAATTTCCCTCAACTCCCTTCTCCTCTCCATCTCCAGTGTTCCATGATTCATTGTTTGCTTATAACACCCAGTGCTCATTGCAATACATGCCCTCCTTAATGCCCATCACCAGGCTAACCCATGCCCTCACCCCCTCTGAAACTACTTCCCCTGTGAAACCCTCAGTTTGTTTCCTGGTGTCCATAATCTCTCATGGTTTGTCTCCCTCTCGGATTTCCCACCCTTCATTTTCCCCTTCTCCTAATGTCTTTCATGTTATTCCTTATGTTCCACTTATAAGTGAAACCACATGTTACTTGTCTTTCTCTGCTTGACTTATTTCACTTAGCATAATCCCCTCCAGTCCCATCCATGTTGATGCAAATTGTGGGTATTCATCCTTTCTGATGGCTGAGTAATATTCCATTGTGTATATGGGCCACATCTTCCTTATCCATTTGATTGTTGAAGGGCATATCAGCTCCTTCCACAGTTTGGCTACTGCAGACATTGCTGCTATGAACATTGGAGTTCATGTGTCCCTTTTTTTCACTACATCAGTATCTTTAGGGTAAATACCCAGTAGTACAATTGCTGGGTCATAGGGTAGCCCTATTTTTAACTTTTTTTTAGTAATTACTTTTATTAACATATAATGTATTATTTGCCGCAGGGGTACAGGTCTGTGAATCATCAGGTTTACACATTTCACAGCACTCACCATAGCACATACCCTCCCCAATGGCCGTATATTTTTAGCTTTTTGAGGAACCTCCATAGTGTTTTCCAAAGTGGCTGTACCAACTTGCATTCGAACCAACAGTGTAAGAGGGTTCCCCCTTTCTCCATATCCTCTCCAACATTTGCTGTTTCCTGCTGCGTTAATTTTTGCCATTCTAACTGGTGTAAGGTGGTATCTCAATGTGGTTTTGATTTGAATTTTCCTGATGACTAAAGATGTTGAACATTTTTTCATGTGTCTGCTAGCCATTCATGTGTTGGAAGAACAAATATTGTTAAAAGGTCTCTACTGCCCAAAGCAATCTACATATTTAGTGCAATTCCTATCAAAAGACCACCAGCATTTTTCACAGAGCTAGAACAAACAATGCTAAAATATGTATAGAACCACAAAAGACTCCAAGTAGCCAAGCAATCTTGAAAAAGAAAAGCAAAGCTGGAGACATCACAATTCTGGACTTCAAGTTATATTACAAAGCTGTAGTGATCAAGATGGTGTGGTACTTGCACAAAAATAGACACATAGATCAATGGAACAGAATAGAAAACTCAGATATGGACCCACAACTGTATGGCCAACTAATCTTCAACAAAGCAGGAAAGTATATCCAGTGGGGAAAAGACAGGCTCTTCAACAAATGGTGTTGGAAAAAAAGGATAGCTACGTGTAAAAGAGTGAAACTGGACCACTTTCTTATACCATATACAAAAATAAATTCAAAATGGATGAAAGACCTAATTGTGAGAGAGGAAACCATCAAAATCCTAAAGCAGAAACCCCTATGACATCAGCCATAGCAAATTCCTACTAGATATGTTTCCTGAGGCAAGGAAAACAAAAGCAAAAATGAACTATTGGGACTTCATCAAGACCAAAAGCTTCTGCACTGTAAAGGAAAAAATAAATTAAAAGGCAACCTACAGAATGGAGGAGATATTTGCAAATGACATATCTGATAAAGGATTAGTATCCAAAATATATAAAAAACATAAAACTCAACACCCCAAAAATGACTAATTTAGTTAAAAATGGGCAGAAGATATGAATAGACATTTTTCCAAAGAAGACATTCACATGACCAACAGACACATGAAAAGATGCTCAGTGTCACTCATCTTCAGGGAAATACAAATCAAAACTACAGTGAGATATCACCTCATACCTGTCAGAACGGCTAAAATTAACAACAAGGAAACAAGGGTTGACGAGGATCCAGAGAAAGGGGAACAGTCTTATTCTGTTGGTGGGAATGCAAACTGGTGCAGCCACTCTGGAAAATAGCATGGAGGCTCCTCAAAAAGTTAAAAAATAGAACTACCCAGCAATTGCACGACTAGGTATTTACCCAAAGGATACAAAAATACTGATTCAAGGGACACATGCACCCTGATGTTTATAGCAGCACTATCAACAATAACCAAATGACAGGAAGAACCCAAATGTCCATCGACTGATGAACAGATAAAAATGTGATATGTACATATATATACATATAGATAGATAGATATACACATACACAATGGAATATTACTCAGCCATAAAAGAATGAAATCTTGCATTTGCAACAATGTGGATGGATCAAATGGTGTATCAGATCAAATGGTTCTACCTGTAAACCACACTTGTAGTGAGAGATACTTACTGATAAATCAGACAGCTCAGCTGGTTTGAGTCTCTGCTAATGAAACCATTTATGAGTTTACCTCTCACGCCAGGTGTTTCCCCTTGTGCAGAGGAGAATTCTATGTCAAAGTCGGGGCTACTCCCAAGTGAACGATACAGAGCAATGCAAAGTCCTACTATGTTCCAAGCCCTGGCACATGTTGCTCCTTCTGCCTGAACTCAGTCCCTGCCTCCCCACCTCAGACGAAGTGTACTATCATCCAGCTGGTAAGACTCAGCAGAGAAGTTAACTCTGTAAATCTTGGTATGCTCCCCACTCTGGAGAGAATGTCTTTTCCCTCACTCTACCCTCTATCCCACTGTGCTCTACTTGGACTTGAGTCACTGCTCATGAAGCCCTGTAGAGAAAGTCATCCACAGTAAATGTATAATGCTGGGGTAGCTAGTAAGGACTTTTAAAGGGAAAAATCCTTCTAACATTCAACTAATTAGCATTCTGTAATACTTGGTTACATTGCACTATTATGCTTGTATCACATGCCAGGCTCTGTGTATGATGCAGTGAATCATTCCACGTCCAGGGATCCCGTCTTCTCATCTTATCCCTGAACCCCAGGTCCTTCCATAACAGAAGTTTATTTATAAATGTGTGTTACAAAAATAAATAAATAGGTGGATGAACAGATGGTTGGATGAAAAGTTGGTAACAAATCTCTTGCCCCCTAATACCTGCAGTTTCCCCAGAAAAGACAAGGCTTTTTGTGGTTGCTATATTTTGCTTAAAAAAAAAAAAGTCAGTGGATAGAGATGAAAATATTTACTTGTGAACTAAGGTAAAACTGAAAAGGAACTTCTTAGGACCAGCCTTGTCCGTAATCACAAAATACATCTTATATGAACCTCTCATAAAGGAGAATAAGAAAGAGATTGTGGATGGATTAGTGACAACCTATCATCACAAGAAAGTAAAACCAAAAGTCTAAGGTTTAGTTAGATCAGTTTTGTGGTGGAAAGAGTACTTCCATTTAGAAGATGTATTTGTGTGGGAAATACATTTATTTTCTATATAAAATTTTTATGTAAAGTTTTATATATAAAAATTTTATATAGAAAATAAATGTATTTTATATATATATATATATGTATATATATATATATGAACTGAGAACAGGACATGCCCTGTAATACATAGGGATCCAGTGCAAAATGAAAATGCAGAGCCCAAATTCAAAAATTATTCAGAATTTTAAGACAGTGACAGTAGAGCATTAAACCCATCTCAGAGTCCTTTGAAATGTAGGTCCCATGTGACTGTATGGTTGACATACCAGGAATTCAGCCCTACGATTTATTCCTTTTTCTACAGTCTAGATATAATGCATTTTTGTTTGTTTACAATTATATATGGTTGTCTGTCATGCTGTCTTCAACTGGAGGATATAAAATGTCAGGGATTATATTATATGGACATATTCCACTTTGTGGCTGTTTTATATACTATTTATATCCTCCAATACTAATGTTTTTGTGTTCTACTCACCAAGATTGTTTACATAGGGTCCTAGCATGGCATGTAGTAAACTCTTGATAAATGTTTAAAACAAAAAAATTATCAGGGCACCTGAGTGGCTCAGTGCTTAAAGCCTCTGCCTTTGGCTAAGGTCGTGGTCCCAGGGTCCTGGGATAGAGCCCCGCATCGGGCTCTCTGCTTCTCCCCTCTCTCTCTGCCGGCCTCTCTGCCTACTTGTGATCTCTCTCTGTCAAATAAATAAATAAAATCTTTAAAAAAAAAACAAAAAAATTATCTGTTCTCTTTCATCTTAATAAAATAAAAGTTTCATCAGCATCCATGAATATTGGCAAATAGAGGTATTAGTGAATGATAAATTTACTATACAATATGCATTTATATGTATAAACTTCCAAATACATACAGTAGTATTTGGGAGCTATATTTTAAAACCTTCCTTCAATTAAGACAAAGGTTAAATATTACATTTTATAAGAAGTTCTAATGATGTCAATTATATCTTAGTTCCACCTTTCAAGGCGTATGTACAAAGGAATGAAAAATGACATTTTCTGCTCTTTGGAAGTGCTTTTGAATTTGGGAATGTTAACTGCAGATGTTTTGCTTTAGCCCCACTCAGAACACTGATTCCTCTGTCCAGTGGTAGCCAGTGAATGCTAGGAGTTTTCTGTGTGTCATTTGGGTATCAGATTCTGTGTCTGGTATTTCTTTCATCAGTTCCATTGTTCTACCTAATGTGTGACTTAATCAGACTTAGTCTGAGTCTTGTCAGATCAGCTCCAAAACATCAGCTGTATTGTTGTAGCATTTCTTATGTACCAGAAACTTGCTTTAATCTGCTGCTTTAATTCAGCTATCACAACCTATCTGACACCCATTGACTAATTTTTCTCGATGCCTATGATATACCAGGCATGATATTAGACACCTGTACCTCCGTTATCTAAATGGCAGAAAAAACTGGGACAGATAAAGTAGAATCTTATTATAAAGAAGAATATTTGAATGTTTTATTAAAACCCTGAAAAAAAGGGGTTATCTAATTAAACATATATTAAGGTTATTGGAAATCTAGAAATCCCATGTAAAACTCTTCTTCATGTGGCCTTGGAAGATGAGAGGATGTGAGGTCTAAGATACAGTTTTTCCTCATTAGCTCTTAGGAAAATATGCAATGGTATGTTTTTGTGGCCTCTGGACCTAAATGGTTCCCTATCATTTACATTTCTCTTTTCATCTGATTAGCAGGTGAAACTTGCATAAAGCCTCTGAATAAGCATTTCTTACATAAGTGGGACTGATTTATTAGACTTACTAAAATCAGATCTCCTAAGGACTCTCATAGCAAAATTTTCAAAAACATCATCATTGATGATGCCTTTTCACCCTAGAATCCATAGCATATAAGAACTGTGGTTTAATTTTCTTTAAATTCTATCTGTTTCCTTATAAGCTGTTTGGAATAAACCAACACAGACTAAGAAGAAACAATGGCAGAACGTATCTACTTTTCTTCCCAGTTGACTTCCAAAGGTTAATTCAAGGTAGCAAGCGACACATTTTGGGTTCCCAAAGAGGCCTGCTGGAAGGTTTGCTTCCCAAGGAGACACGCTGGAGGACACTAGATAAAGAGTCAACGGGCTACCTGATGTCTTGAGTGGCAGTGCCTTCTAAAGAGAAAAGCATCACTGCTTCCTGGTGGTGGCAGGGGGATGACGAGCTGGTAGGATGAGCGGAATACAGATGTGTGGTCAGAGAGATCTAGAAGAAACAGCAGGTTTGGACTTTAGATATATCTTTGAGTTGGTTCTACACATGTATTGTTTATAATATGAGCCACATTAAAATATGCTGAAATAAGGGACTCTCACTTAGAGACCGAAAAGATGGGGTAGAGATAAACAGAGAAGAATAAAAATTCTAGACCAGGTCTTAGCTGGGTGAGGTTACATGGCATTATTTCTAAATTTATAGGTATGTCAGCTAGGAATCTTTGACTCTGAAAGACAGAAGGCTCAATTCAGACAGTCTCAACTACGGTGGAGGTTATCGGGTCTCTTAACAGGAAGTCCAAAGGCATACTGGGCTTTAGGATGGATTAAATAAGCAATTTCTGCTCTACATGTCTGCAGTTGTCTTTCTTTTTCTGCTCTTCTAGGTATCAGATTCATACTTGGGCTGAGAATAAGATGATGGCAGCTGCGCTGGTTATTCTATTTATATATAACAACTTCCCCACAAAGGGAGAAAGGATCATTTCTTGAAAATCTTTGGAAATGGGATAAAAGAACAGTTCTAGAAGCCTCTTCTTCAATCTCATTGGACTGTATTGGGTCACATGCTCACTCATGAACCCATCATTGGAAAAGTGGATGGTATTCTTTCCCTTTAGACTAACAAAGTGTATTTCTTTCTTTCCTTCTTTCTTTCTTTCTTTCTCTCTTTCTATCTTTCTTTCTTTTTTTTTCATGAAATATATTTTATCTTTCTGGAAAACATTCCAATATACATCAACTATTGCAAAGTTTACTCCACAATCTCTTCTGTAGCATTTTATTAATTACCTTAGTTTCTAGCAGCTGTTCTGGTAAAGAAAATATAAGATGGTATTTAGTCCATTTTCCTTGAAATTAACTAGCCTAATAGGGTCCATTTCTAAATCTGGGGTTTGGTTAACTTGAGATCTCGTTGGGCCTGCATGAGGACTCTATCAGCTGTCTAACACTGGGCTGTTTTTCCCCTACTGGATATAAAGTTATATTTAAGAATATTTGAGTAGCATATTTTGTAGTGAAGTTTTCTATTGTAAGAGGGGAAAAAAATAAGGGTTTCCTTAGAAATAAAGATTTCCTTCTCTTATAATGCATGTCATTTTTTATTATGGAAATCATATTACTCCCTTTAGAAAACTGTAAATATGGAAAAGTATAAAGAAGTAAATAAAACTTATGTATAATTTCTCACCATCATTAGCATTCTGAAAGCTTTTGCTACTCTGTTTTCTGTGTATATTTGTTTAACACATATTCTATTTGTTGTTAATGACATAAACCCATTTCAAACTGATTTAGACAAAAATGAGAATTTATGTAAAGTACACCAGTGATACTCCGGGGAACCACAAGGACAGCAGAAGCATAGATGGGACTAGTACCAGAAACCAGGAAACAAGTGGGAACTTAGGGAGTAGAGGCTCCATCCTTCCCTCTTTCTGTAGCATGGCTTTCTTTGCTTTGGCATGCAGATCCTCAAAGCTGGCCACCTCTTTGGTCCCAACAGTGCACTTTATTCTTTCTCACACTTATGAAGAACAAGCCCATGCTCCTGAGGAGTCCATCAGTTTTCCCAGGCTTGTGCACAGTTCACCCTGAGTCCAATCAGCTGTGGCAAGGGAGCACTCACATAGGATAACAGGGCAGCTAAGGCCCCATATGTGTAGGTAGCGGGTCATTTCTCGGAGAAAGAGGACCACTGGCATTTGAACAGATGCCATCAGAACGAGGTAACATATTCATAGGTTCTGAGGATTAGGGGAGGGACCTCTTTGGGAGTTCATTATTCTGCCTACCACAGACAGGAAATGGAGGAAACTTGGTTAGAATGATTTGTTTTAATTAATGGAATTGACATTTCAAACATTTCCTCAAAATGAGAAAAAAGATATAAGTCTGGAACCACTTGTTTTCAAGAAGCAAAACAAAAGAACACCCAACTGACAATAGTTTTGGCCAGCATTAACCATCAACTCTGTTAGACCAGAATTAACTGATACCCCAGGTAGAGATTGGTTTGTCTACTTGTGATTGTTTAGTTCCTTATTTACACTTAATTTGTTTAATGTCTGTTTCACCCTTGGTTTTTATCAACAATACGGGAGGGGGTGGGAGGCAGCTGTGTCTCTTTTTTTTTCACAGCTGGATTTCCTATACCTAGCATCTGTAGTAGGCACTAAATAAATATGAATTGACTGAGTTAAATAAAAGCCTTACTGGACAGTCTGACATTTCCACACTTGCAAATTTCAATGGTTTTACTGGTAATGACACCAAAAATCTTCCACAATCACCTCCAAATCAAAGGGCCAGGACTTCCAAGCCATATGGTTCAAAGGCTTTCCAAGCCCAAATTCCCCAGTCATTCCTTTGGTCAGCAAGTGCTGTTCTGGATTGGTCCTGGGCTCTCCTAAGCACCTAGAGACATGCCAGGGTAGGGTTTATCTTGATGTCTGATGGCTTGATTTTCTCACCGAGTCCAAATCCCTGATTTCAAGGTCCTGGACTAGATAGAGTCTTTTCTTCTGAAAGTATCCAACAGCTTACCCCCAATATAGACAAGATATTTTTATTTTTTATTTTTATTTTTTTAAGATTATTTATTTATTTATTTGACAGAGAGAGCGAGAGATCACAAGTCGGCAGAGAGACAGGCAGAGAGAGAAGGGAGAGCAGGCTCCCCACTGAACAGAGAGCCAGACTCGGGGCTTGATCCCAGAATGCTGAGATCATGACCTGAGCTGAAGGCAGAGGCTTAACCCACTGAACCACCCAGGCACCCCTAGACAAGATATTTTTAACAGCCTTACTCAGGTGTACTTGATATGCTAAACACACATACACACACACACACACACACACACCTACACTTCTCTAAAGTATACAATTTGATGAGTTTTGACACATGTATATACCCTTGATTAGATAATAAACATATCCATCACCTCCAAAAGTTTTCTCCTGCCCTTTTGGTTTTTTCTGGGTTTTTTTGCTTGCCATGTTGTGGTAAGGACACTTAACTTGAGATCTACCCACTTAACATTTCTGAATGCACAGTATTATGAACTATAGGCACAATGTTGTACAACAGATTTAATAGTAGCTTCTCAAAGAGTAATGCTTTCCTTCTTCCCGAATTTATAAATTGACCCATTAACTGTGAGGTGCTCATGGTCATATTTCTGGAGCAGCCAGTTGTCCCCGGGTCCTCCTCTCTTTCCTCTTTGGGTGAAGTCATCTTTGTGGGATAGAGGTAACCCTGACTCCAGCATGGCTCTGGGGAGCAGTGTTTAATCAACAGTAGCCATTACCTCATATTAAATCCCAGCCACAATGCCACGTGCAATCTGGCCATGGCCCTCACAATTCAAATTGTCGTGGACTTGGATTACATAATTCTGAGCTACGTATTTCCTGCAGACATGAAGTTGGCTCTTCTGAGTCACTGAAATCAGGGAGATTTCTAAGGGTTGTTTTTCTGCTTGGAATGATAGATTGGTGTTGATCTGCCCAGTTCTTTTTGTGCTTATCAGGAAAAAATAGACCATGAACCAAGGCCAGGAGTAATCTGTGATGATCAAAAATAATAACGGTAAATGAATCCTTGGTGATTTAACCCTTAATCATATAAAAATTTTAAGAATTTACATGGAGCACTGGGTGTTGTACATAAGCAATGAATCTTTGGAATCAAAAACTAATGATGTATTTTATGGTGCCTAACATAACACAATAAAAATTAAAATAAAATAAAAAAAGAATTTAAGTATCTTAAAATATTAAATACACAAAGTTCATTTAATTTTGCTCAATAGAAGGCCACTCCATTCAGAATCCTGTAACAGGACAGTCTGTAAGTGGCGCCTGGGTGGGTCAGTCATTAAGCATCTGCCTTCAGCTCAGGTCATGATCGAGCGCCACATCAGGCTCCCTGATCTGTGGGAAGCCTGCTTCTCCCTCTCCCACTCCCCCTGTTGTGTTCCCTCTCTTACTGTGTCTCTCTCTCTGTCAAATAAATAAATAAAATATTAAAAAACAAACAAAACGAGAGTCTGTAAGTCCTAAAAGGAACAAATTCAGTTTAATAAGTTTAAAACTTCATCTCACTCCCTACAACAGCAAATTTTAAGTAAATTGAAGAGCTAAACATAAAATTAAATAATAAGCATAAATATAAAAAATAGAAGCAAATATTTATCAAACCTTTAGGAGAAGAAATGTCAAGCAACAGAAGAAATTACAAAAGATTGAGAAATATATTTACATAAAAGATAGATGACATCTCAGAAAAAAATATGATAGCTTTTTGCCCCCATTGCCAAGCAGTGAGGAGCTCTGGTCTATGTTCACAGCCACACAGTCCAAGGATCCTCTGCAGTCCACGCAGGTCTTCCGTGGCAAGAAGACGACCACAGACCCCACCTCACCAAGGTGAATGGGCAGCCCCAACTGCACACATTGCAACATAAGCTACTGGAACCAGCTCTGCTTCGGCACAAGGAGCAATTTACCAGGGTGGACATCTGTAACCGAGTAAAGGGTGGTGGTCACGTGGCCCAGGTTGATGCAATCCACCCGTCCATCTCCAAAGCCCTGGTGCCCTATTATCAGAAATAGTGGATGAGGCTTCCAAGAAGCACAACAAAGACATTCTCCTCCAGTACAACCTGCCCGTGCTGATAGCTGAACTCCCGCCCTGTGAATCTAAAGAGTTCGGCAGTCCCGGTACTGGTGCTTGCTACCAGAAAGCCCACCAATAAGCCCATCATGAAGATCGGGGTTCACCTTTGTAATAAACAATTCTCACGGGATGTAAAAAAGAAAAAAAATATAATAGAAATTAAAAGTCAAATAGCACATTGGACCAAAGCATTTAATATTCCAGGAAAGATTATTTTTATATAAAGATATAATATCTTTTGATAAAAGCAATGAGAGCTGATAGGAAAGTAGGCAAAGAACAAGGATTCTCTCTCTCTCTTTTTTTTAAGATTTTATTTATTTGACAGAGAGAGAGTGAGCACAAGCAGGCAGAGTGGCAGGCAGAGAGAGAGAGAGAGAGAGAGAAGCAGGCTCCCCACCAAGCAAGGAGCCAGATGCGGGACTCGATTCCAGGACTCTGGGATCATGACCTGAGCCGAAGGCAGCCGCTTAATGGACTGAGTCACCCAGGTGTCCCAAGGATTCTCTTAATAAAAGAAAAAACACAGCTGGTTGATAAAAATACAGAAAAGTGTTCTACCTTGTGGTCATCAATGAAAATTTTTAAGACCCAAGATACCATTTTAACTTCTTTAGTTATTTACTTATTCGATAGCTGATTCACTCAACCAGCCTTTTTTTAAAACAGGAAGAGGCAAGGTGCTATGGATTTTGTGATAAGCAACCCAGACTGCTTCTGTCAATGAAATTTCAGCCACTTGGAGAAAGACCCAGAGAAGAGGCACACACACACACACACACACACACACACACTCACACACACACACTAAAATAAAAGGAGTAGTAAATATACCTGGTATAGGAAATAGTTTCAGAAATATTTCACCTCATTACTAATATGGCTACTGATGAGAATTTGGTATAAATGGGTCTCCTTATCCTGCAAATAAGAGTAAAATCACTATCACATTTTTTTGGACAGAAATTTGTCAAATTATTTTAAGAACTGTAATTCATGAACTCTAAATTCATACCCTCTGATCCTACCATTATTTTTCTGGGCATCTAGTCAAAAGAAAGGGTTTTATGTTCTGGAAAAAAAAAAAAAACCTCTTGGGGTGCCTGGGTGGCTCAATCATTAAGCATCCATTAAGACTCTTGATTTTGGCTGAACTCATGATCTCAGGGTCATGAGATGGAGCTCTGGATGGGGCTCCAAGCTGGACATGGGATTCTCTCTTTCCCTCTCCATCTGCCCCTCCCCCAAGAGGATGATATCTCTCTCTCTCTCTCTCAAAAAAAAAAAAGAAAGAAAGAAATTTGTGTATACATAGACATATATATACACATACATATTATATATAGTTTATATGAATATATAAATAATAATAAATATAATAATAATATAATAAATAATAAATAATGAAAAATATATATATTTCACAAAGATTTCCATAACATCATTACCGATCAGTATAAGAGCAAAAGATTGAGAGAAATTTAAATGGCCAAATTATAGAAAATTATGGTTCCTCCACTTAATGAAATATAGCCATTAAAAATAAGTTTCATGAAAAGTATGATACAGGGCGGCTGGGTGGCTCAGTCAGTTAAGTGTCTGCCTTCAGCTCAGGTCATGATCACAGAGTCCCACCCAGGATTGAGTCCCATGTCTGGCTCCCTGCTCAGCAGGGATTCTGCTTCCCTCTCTGCCCCTTACCTGCTCATGCTCTCTTTTTCTCTCTCATCCTCAAATAAATAAATAAAATCTTTAGAAAAAAAAGAAAAGTATTATTAAAGCAAATATTTGAAATCTGAAATTGTATACATACAAAAATTAAATTTATTTAATAAACTGTAATAAATAAACTTAAATAAATAAAATTATAAATTTAATAAATAATACATAAATTTATGATATCTAAAAAATCCCTGAATAAAAATATTAGCAGAAGTTATGTTTGAAAATAGCAGTCGTAGTAATGTTATTGCTTCTAATGAGTCACTTTATTCATAACTGTAAGTGTTACCCACCTTGTCCCATTCATTCTGGGTTTTGCCCTGTGACTTGCTTTGGCCAGTGGAATGTGCATGCACTCCGTCCCAGGGGAAGCTTTCAGTGCAGTTTCATGGGACTAGCTCATCTCAAAATACGGACTCCTCCAGCCTAGACTTTGGAATAAAACATAAATCACCCCCACAAACCCCCTGTAATGTGACAGGGAAATGAAGATGTTATTTTAAGTTGCTAGAGTTTTAGAACTGTTTATTTCTTCAGCAAAGGCTAATTAATACAGAAACTTTGTTTCACTTTTTAGAATACTGTGTTTTCAGAAATTTCTCAGTAAGCATTTAATGACTTTCAAAGTTTCAGATAAAAACAAGTAACTCCACCTGAAAACTAACAATGGCCCTGGAGTAAAATGAAAATAGTTATTTCTACACAGGATGGAGGGTCATGCCTGAGTATCATGGGAAATTATTACGACTTGTTCTGAGGATTAAAAAAAATAATAATAAACCCTCGGCTAAATAACATTTTTTCACTCTTAAACTTAGTTTATTTTTTTATTTTCTTATTGAAAGTGAGGGGAAAGCCATTAGGAACTGACAATCAGGAACAGCTGATGAAGATCCAGATACAGGAACAAATCATATCCTTCTACAGTGTGTTCTTTCCCTTCCTAGCTCATTCTTATTCTTTCCAATTAATGTTTCCCTTATTACCTCAGAATAATGGGAGTCAGCTCTGCCACCATTATGCTGGCTATGAGTGCAGTGGCTTTGCCTGTTGGCAGGGGTGACAGCAAAGGACCCCTAATATTTGAAGTGCAGAATGAGCCTTTAATAAATAGTAGCAAATAATACTCAAAATATTCATTAGAGACAGTATTTTTCTTGTTCCAGAAATGAGAATAAGAACCAGTGTGTAAACTCACTGCTGCAAGGACCATATCTGAAATGGCATACAGGGTGTTTTATCATAGAGGAAATAAAGAGATGTCCTTTAATGAGGGATTGTCAAGACTACACAGGGAAGAGAAATGTCTACCACAGGCTGTGTCTAGAGAGTGATCGGATCTCTAAAGCAGGTAGCACAAGCTATCGTGAAAGGACAGATTTATGTTATCCAAAGCCTCAATGAGAACAACTTCATAAGTAAAATTTATCATGCCTCAGTGAATTAAATTTTTTTTGATTTTGCAAGCAGCAATATCATTTGAGATAGTTATTAATAATTGTTCAAGATTTGCTTTCAGTCATGTGCTGTTCTATATACTTCCTCATGATTGCCCTCATGGCTCATTATATAAATCCTTCTAGATTAGTAACACCCATTATTCTCAACACACTATGAATATTCCTTTCAAACGATTGTTATCATTTTTAGTTATATATCTGTAAAATAAATTATTTACTATTCATTTCATCCACTACACTCACCGCCATATTCTCAGTGGCCAGTATCTGGGAAGCACTGAATAAATATTTGTTGGTTAGTCAATCAGGTGATTGATTGCATGAGTTAGAAAGTTAGATTACATGACTATAGAAGTTGTGCTTTTATGATTCCCATATTTCTGCAGACAAGGATTTCTATGCAGTTTAGAAGATCTGATGGATTTCCCCCTGCTCTCCCACAGTTAAAAATATATGTAAATAAAGTCAAAGCTCAGAGAAGTTAGTTTTCTGCAGATCACATCATGGTTCTTAAGAGTGTTTGGACCTGGACTGGACTGGACACTGGACACTGCTTGCTTAACACATGTCTTTGAGATAATTGAAAATATACGTATTGATCTCTGCCCCTGGTTCCTGGCACAGAGATCCTAAAACCCTGGTAAATTCCTAAGCGTTAGGAGCACTAGGTGCATCTTTGGTTCTATGAGGAAATTCTTGGTGGGTTTCTGGATGGCTCCTGGATCGGGACTGATCACCGGAAAGACCAAGCCATGATCAGAAGCTTGGAATTTTTAGCTACCCTCCCCTATATCCTCCAGAGAGGGAAGAGGGCAGGGAAGTGGAGTTCATAGTTGATTATGCTTATGTAAGGAAGCCGCTATAAAATATCAATAGTATGGGGTTCAGAGAGCTTGCAAGTTGGTGAACACCCCCGAACTCCACAGAAACAGAAGCTCCTGCACTCAGGACCCACCCTGACCTGGCCCTATTTACCTCTTCATCTGAATGTTCATCCATATCCTTTACTATATCCTTTAATTTACAGGTACGTGTAAGTGTTGCCCTCTGTTCTGTGAGCCATTGTAGCAAATTCAGGGAACCCAAGGAGGGGGTCATTGGAACCTCTGATCTACAGCTGGTTGATCAGAAGCACAGGTGATGACTGGGGCTTGGGGCACCATCTGAAATGGATGGTGAGGGTAGGGAGCAGTCTTGTGGCACTGAGCCCTTCACCTCTGGAATGTGATGGTGTCTCCAGGTGGATGGTGGTGTGGGGAAAACAGAACCCCATGTTTGGTGACCAGAAGTGTCAGAAGCCAAGTGTGTGTGAGTAGTAGAGGAGACACACAGGAGACACACGGGTGGGAAACGGAGTCTTTCTAATCCAGTGACCATGGACAAGTCACTTAAACGCTCTGTGTCCCAGGTTTCTCATTTGTAAATTGGGGATAATAAAAGTACTTACCTCATGGGGTTGTTTGAGGATTTCAAGCCCTCAGAAGAGTGTCTGATACATAGTATCAGCTATCATAGTAAGCGCTATGTAAGTGTGAATTATTAAATAATTGAAAACAATCTAGACTGATTCCTAGCATCATGAGTCCAACTATCTATTTAAACATTTCCTTGGCATTGAAAACAATCTAGACTGATTCCTAGCATCATGAGTCCAACTATCTATTTAAACATTTCCTTGGCATTTTTTGTGTGAGGTATGAATCTAGGCTTTGAGGACGCAAAACAATGTAGCCAGTCCTTGCTCTTGAAGAACATGCAGTCTGGGAAGGACAAATAAGCCAAAGAACAGATATCCCAGTGAAATCATGGCAAATGATACTGCTGAATTAAAATCACAAGTGCTCCTGGAGTATAAAGGGCAAAATACCCAACCCTGCTTGACGTGAAATGAGGAATACCGAACAGAGGAGTTTCCGTATCAGTTGGGCCGTGAAGGATGAGCAGGAGTTGGATATATACAGCAGGTCCACATTCATGACACCCTCTGTTCTCTGAAAACAGAATCTTATTTTTTTAAGAACTCCACAGAGATTTCCTGATCCTCAGGCCAGTAGGTCCCTACCCTAGTCCTATGAGGGTATATTGAAATTAATTTAAACATCTGTCCTCTTCACCAGGAATTGGTTCAGTCTGTCAAATTAGATGTAAGGAAAGGCTGGCTGGAGAAGGCTGTCCTTCCTGAATTAAGCAGACAGAGCCTTATGATTAAGAGCCACTGTTTGCTTTTCCCTTCCTCCATCTGCTGGTACACAGATGCTCTGCCTGGGGGAGATCAGCAGAGGTAAGAGCCACCAGGCCTCAGAGGAGAGAACAGGGAGATGGAAAGAAGCCAGTTTTCCTGACACTGTTGTTCGGTCACCACAGCATCCCCCAACTTCTTACCTTTAGTCTTGTTAAGGGAGAATAAAAACACCCCAATTTCTTTAAACCGTAGGGATCATGTTTCCGCTTACTGAACAGCTGGAAGCATTCCCAGCTGACACAAAGAGGCAAAGCGGGGATGTATTTAAACAGAGCAGAGTCTGGGCAAAAGTCTGTTTTGCCTACAGATAGGGCACAAGCTCAGGAAAGCAGGAGTGAGTGTGGGTAATAGAAGGAAGAGAGAAGAGATGTGGGGCTAGACATGTAAGTCCCTAATGCTATAGGTTTGAATGTGGATTTGTGTATTATAGATAATAGCAAGCAACAGAGCATTTTAGGCAGTTAAATGATGTGATTGATATTGCTTATATAGGAAAATAACTCAGTAACTTGTGTACAGTGCACTGGAAACCAGTTAGTAAATGGGAGTAGCAGTTTAAGAAAGAGGATGAATCGAAATAGCAATATGGGATGAGGAAGAAAGGACAGACCCAAGAGGCCTTCCAGAGGATCATATTTTGGCACCAGGAGGCTTCCATATTGTATTGTATTGGTCCCTCGGAAGTTGGGGAATTAATGGAAGTAGTTGATACGTGAACTTGGCCCCTGGAGTAGGATGCCTGAATCACAGCTCCTCTGCTGGGCACCTGTGTAGGCTTCCACATGACCCTCAACCTCGCAAAGCCAGTGTTCTCACCTATAAAGTGTGCTCAATAATACAATTATTTTTATTTACTTAATAGGGAGTTATGTGCCACTCACTGCATGCCAGGAAGTTTCTAGGTGCTTTACAAATATTGCAAAATTTAATCCTCATAACGAACATATAAGTACTACTAATATCTCTATTTGTAGTATTGGTCTCCTTATTTTGTCTGACTCATAGAAAACCCTCAATAGGCACTTTCCTCAGCTGCTCCTTTTCTTTCTGTTGAAATTATTACAGTGGATTTTCTCTTTTTATTTCTTACCCTTTGCATGTGTACGTAGTAAGTAGCAGTACAGAAATATCCCATTTCTTCTCCCCGCCCCTGTCCCTCTCTGAGAGGGAATGGTCAGGTTTATTACAATATTAATTATGTGCAGTAAATTTCACTCTTTAAATGATTGATGAGTTTTGACAAATGCGTGCCAACATGTTGCCACTACCAGTTCGGAATACTTCTGTCACCTATTTCTATCACCCAAAAAGCTTCCTCTGGGTCTTTTGCAAATCAACACTCTCCTCCATCCCAGAGTCCCTAACAAACCATGGACCTGATTTCTCGCTCTCTTTTAGTTTGTCTTCTTCCCAAATGTGATATACATGGAATCATATAGCAAGAACTATTGTGTTCTGACTTTTTTCTCTCGGCAGGACACTCTTTTTTTTAAGATTTTATTTATTTATTTGACAGAGAAAGAGAGATCACAAGTAGGCAGAGAGTCAGGCAGAGAGAGAGGAGGAAGCAGGCTCCCTACTGAGCAAAGAGCCCGATGTGGGGCTCGATCTCAGGACCCTGAGATCATGACCTGAGCTGAAGGCAGCAGCTTAATCCACTGAGCCACCCAGGCGCCCCTCGGCAAGACACTCTTGAGCTGGTGTTGTGTGTATCTGAGTTCATCCTCAGTATGGCTGAGTATTGTTTAATGTATAAAGGTACAAGTCCTTTATCAAATAAATAATCTTCAAATATTTTCCCCCAGCCCATGGCTTCTTTTACACTCTCCCAGAATATCTTTTGAAGAGCAATAGTTTTTAATTTGGTAGTTTGTGGTTTTTGTATCTTAGTCTATAGCTCTAGGTCACAAAGATTTTTCTCCTGTGTTGTCTTCCAGAAGATTTGTGGCTTTATGGCATATCCAAGATTGTGATCATGTCTGAGCTGTATTTTGTATGTTGTAATAGACGTGGGTTAAGTCATTAATTTGCCTATGGATGTCAAGTCATTTGTTCAGTAAGACTACTCTTTCTGCTACTGAATTACCTTGGTACCTTGAAAGTCAATGTCTGTACGTGTTTCAGTTTATTTCTGAATACTATTCAGTTTCATAAAACTATGTTTTTCCATTCTGTCTTAATTACTACAGCTTATAGTAAGTTTTGAAGTTAGGTAGTGGGAGAGTCCCTGACTTTATCTTTTTCAAAAACTTTGGTAACTTTAGGTCTTTTGATTTTCCATGAAAACCTTAAAAAGAGCTTTTCAATTTCTTGAAAAGGAGCTTCTGGGATTTTGATTGAGATTGCAATGACATATAAAGATCTATAGGTCAGTTAGGGGAGGATTGACAACAATTTTCAGTTATCTGACATGTGAAATGTGAAATATTTCTCCAATATTTAGAACTTATTTAATTTCTTTCAGTAACATTTGCCTTATTAATATTTTAGATCTTACACATATTTTGTTAAATATCTTCCTAAAGATTTCCTGGTGTAATGCTATTATACATGGCATAGAGTTTTACATTTTAATTTCCAGTTACTTATTGCTACTATATAGAGGAACAATTGATTTTTTAAAAAATATTTTATTTCTTTATTTGACAGAGAGGGAGATCAAGTAGGCAGAGAGGCAGGCAGAGAGAGAGGGGGAATCAAACAGACTCCCTGCAGAGCGGAGAGCCCAATGTGGGGGCTCAATCCCAGGACCCTGAGACCTAGGACCTGAAGGCAGTGGCTTAACCCACTGAGCCACCCAGGTGCCCCTTCACATGTTTCTTGTATATATATATTTTTTAAGATTTCATGTATTTATTTAGAAAGCACGCATGCACAAGCAGGGAGGGGAAGGGCAGAGGGAGAGAGCATCTCAAGTAGACTCCAGGCTGAGCATGGAGCCCCACATGGGACTCAGTCTCACAACCCTGAGATCATAACTGGAGCTGAAATCAAGAGTTGGATGGTTAACTAAATGAGCCATCCAGGCACCCTGTTTCTTTTCTTTTAAATTATGATTCAGGCTAGCCTGGCCTTGATAGACTTTGACAGAACCTCTATAACCCTGGTGACCATGATCCTGGTAAGAACCTGGGATTCCTCTCCCACAGTGTCTGCTGTGCTCAGCCTTGATTGAGTTGCTGGGTGACCAGACACTGCCCCAGTGCCCGGGAGGCACACCACACGTCACAAAGAAACCACAGCACCCCACTGGACAAGAGCAGCTTCCCCTCAAGCTGACCTTTCCCCCACCCCTCACCATTGCCTGCAAGGACGGGGCCCAGCTCACACGGAGACCCAATACTAATGATGAAGGTGCTCCCCCACTGCTTTGGCTCACCTACTCCCTAAAATAATCTTGGAACACCATGGATACTCTCTCCACATTTTAAACTTGACATAAATGTGTTTAATGTTAGTTTAAATAATTGTAGAGGATGACTTTTTTTTTTTAAGATTTTATTTGTTTATTTGAGAGAGAGAATGAGAGCAGGAGAAGGTCAGGGGGAGAAGCAGACTCCCCATGGAGCTGGGAGCTCGATGTGGGACTCGATCCGGGGACTCCAGGATCATGACCTGAGCCAAAGGCAGTCGCTTAACCAATTGAGCCACCCAGGTGCCCCAAGGATAACTTTTAAAAATAAATAGGTTGTGGGACACCCGGTAGCTCAGCCAATAGACCACATTACTCGTAATCTTGGAGTCGTGTGTTCAAGCCCTATGATGGCATGGAGCCTACTTTAAAAAATAAATAAAAATTAAAAGGTTGTATATTTTTAAAAAGATTTTTTTTAGGATTTTATTTATTTATTTGTCAAAGACAGAGGGAGAGAGAGCGAGCAAGCACAGGCAGACAGAGTGGCAGGGAGAGGCAGAGGTAGAAGTAGGCTTCCTGCCCAGCAAGGAGCCCAATGTGGGACTTGATCCCAGGACCCTGGGATCGTGACCTGAGTCAAAGGCAGACACTTAACCGACTGAGCCACCCAGGCGCCCCTGATTTTTATAGTTATTTTCTATCGTGTGAATTTGTTAAACTCACTAATTCTAGAGGTACTTTTATAGATACTTTAGATTATTTATATAGATGATCATATCATGTACAAATAAAGACATAGGTTTCTCTATTTCCAATCTCTGTCTCTTTTATTTAATTTTTCTTGCTTTACTTCACTGACTAGGATGTCCAATACAATGTGAAGAGAACCAATGAGAGTGGATACCCTTGTCTTGTTCTTTATCTGAGAGAAAAAGCATTCAGACCTCCACCATCAAATCTGATGTTAGCTGTCGGTTTTCATGGATGACTTTTTTTTTTTTTTTTTTCAGTAGAAGTTTCCTACTATTCCCAGTGTAGTGAGAATTTTTATGATGAATGGCTGTTGAATCTGTCAAATTATTTTTCTCTACTTATTGAGCTGAGCACATGGTTTTGTTTTTATAGTCTGTTAAAATGGTGAATTATATTGATTTGCAGATGTTGAAACCACCTCACATTCTTTGGATAAGCTCTATTGTTCATGAAACACTCTTCTTTTATATGTAGCAAGATTCAGTCTGCTGGCATTCTGTTAAGCCTTTTTATCCTATCTGTGTTCTAGTCTCTGGAAGAGTTTACATAGAATATGTATTATTTCTTCCTTAAGCATTTTGGTAGAATTCACCAGTGAAGCCATCTGGGCCTTAAGTTTTCTTTTTGGGAAGGTTTTTAACTACAAATTCAATTATTTTAATAGATATAGTGCTATTACGGATATCTGTTACTTCTTGAGTGAGTTTTGGTAGTTTGTGACTTTCCAAGAATTTGCCCATTTCATGTAGGTAATCAAATTTATTGGCATAAAGTTGCTCATAATATTTACTTGCTACATTTTTAAAAAGATTTTGTTTATTTATTTGACAGAGAGAGATATCACAAGTAGGCAGAGAGGCAGGCAGAGAGAGATGGGGAAGCAGGATCACGACTGAGTAGAGAGCCTGAGGCAGGGCTCGATCCCAGGACCCTGAGATCATGACCTGAGCCAAGGCAGAGGCTTAACCCACTGAACCACCCAGGCACCCCTACTTGCTACATTTTAATGTGTTTAGAGTCTATAGTGATGGCCTTTTTCATTTCTAATGCTAATAATTTGTTACGATTCCTTTCCTTCTTATTCAGTCTGAGTAGACACATCAAATTAGTTGCTCTTTTTAAAATAACCAGCTTTTTATTTCATTGTTTTTCAAATTGCTTTGCTGCTTTTTATTTCATTGATTTTTGCTCTAACATTATTTTCTTCCTTGTGTTTAATTTTTTCTTCCCTTTTTAGTTTTTAAGGTGAATGCTTAATCATTCACTTAAGAGATTTTATCTTTAATTTCCTAATATAAACATTTGATGCCATGAATTTCCCTCTTGGCACTACTTTAAGTGAGCATCTCACAAATTTTGTAAGATCTGTTTCATTTTCATTCACATCAAACTACTTTCTGATTACTTTTTAGTTTCTTCTTTGATCCATGAATTATTGGAAGTATATTTAATTCAAATATTTATGGATTTTTCCAGGTATCTTTCTGTCCTAGTTTAATTTCATTGTTGTCAGAAAACACTTTTTAAGATTTCAATCATCTTAATTTACTGAAGTTTGGTTCCTGATCCAAAATTTTGGTCAATGTCCCAGGGGTATTTTCAAAGAACATATCTTTTTCTGTTGAAGGTTGAAGTGAAGATTGAATGACAGATATAGTTCACTGAGAGTAATGTTCAGATTTTCCATTTATATGCTGATTGTTTTAAACTTCTTTTCTATCATTTGCTGAGAGCAGTTGTGATGTCACTGAGCTAATTGTTGACTTATTTTCTTTTCACTATCAGTTTTTACTTTATGCACTTTGAAGTTCTGTTACTAAGTATAAGCATATTAAGACTTTTTATCTTCTCAGTGAATTGATGCATTGATAAAATGTAATGGCTCCTTTTTTCCCTGGCTGTATATATCCTGTATTCTGAAGTCTACTTTGTCTCATATGAATATGTTTATTCCATCTTTCTCTTGATTAGTTTTTCCATGCTACATATGTTTTTCATTTTTTCTCCTTTAATACCTATATCTATGTGTTTAAATTGAATTTCCCTGCAGATGATATAATTGAAGTCTTATATATTGATTCAATTTGATAATCTTTGTCTTTAATCAAGATGTGTAGTACATCTAAATTTAGTGTAATGATGATTTTGATTGGTTTTAAATCTGTCTTCCCAGTTTTCTATTTGTCTCATCTATTTTTTGTTCCTTTTCCCCTTTGTTTCCTGCCTTCTTTTGAACTAATGGAATATTTTTCTTCAATTCATCTTCACTATGTCATATTAGCTATCCTTTCTTTTTCTAGTGATTGTTCTAGGGTAGTGGTTTTTAAAGCAGGGCACTTTTTCCCTCAAGGGGAATGACTAGGGACATCTTTGACTGTCATGACTTGATGGAATACAGCTGGCATCTAGTTGGTAGAGGCCAAGGATTTAGCTAACCACCCTACAATACATGGGGCAGCCCCCACAACAAAGGATTGTCAAATGAAAATGTCATTGTATGTCTTAGAGGCCCTCTATGACTTCATATTTCTCTTATTTCTCCCACACAATCTAACAACACTTTCATGGCCTATGATCTCCTCTTGTACTTCGTGAAGTAAAGGGAAGCTATCAGACACAAACCTACTCCTCTCTCGTACACTAGCTGCACAACTCACAGCCAGTCTTCCCGGTGGATGTTTCCTCAAGCCCTATCTCTCCAAAACTACTCAGGATCCCATTCACCCTCATCACCATCTCAAGGGCTTTGCCCCTCAGCTGAACCCTCACACTCTTGCATCATCCATCAATTTCTGTCTAAAGGACCATTCTCATCATCATACTTATATGCTCTAGTTTCCTTCTACAAGCAAACAAATATCTGTTGATCCTACATCCCTCTCTATCAATTACCACATTCATTGCTCCCTCTCATAGCCAAATGTAGTTGAAGAGCTGCCCATATCTAGTCTCTCCTACCTCCACCCATTTCTTCACTTCCAGTTTCAGCTTCTATGTCTCTCAGAGGGGCTGTTCCCATCCCCTTGCCCAAAATATGTCTTCTTCTCTTAGTCTCTCTCTCTCAAACCACTGCTTAATTCCTTCTTTCCACTTACTACTACCCATTTTTTCTGTGTGTGTGTGTGTGTGCGTGTGTGTGCATGCATGTATGTATGTGTGTTTATGATAGGCTGATTGTTTGCCCCCTCACCAGAATATAAACATCATGCAGACAGGAACCATGTCCAACTTGCCTACTTCTGTATTATATGATCATCTGTGACTGTCATGGAGCCTGGCATGTAATAGAGGCTCAGAATATTCCATGATAATTGACTGACAATATGAGTGAATAAACAGATGGAATAGTGCCATTGAAAACAGGACATTAGTTGTGATGTCTAAAATACACTCTTTGGAATGAGGCATGGCTATTTTAAAAATTTCACTGTATTATTCATTGTTTTGAACTTGAAACTGCTGAAATGACAAAGTTGTAGCACTATCAGCTTGTTCCCTTTACATATTTTTATGGGTAATTTAGTGGTGGAAAAAATATATATATATTTCATTATTTTCCAAACACAGCTACAAATCTTTCCTCAGTTTCTAATTTCCAATTTTAAAGAATCCAGAACTAAATGATTTACAGTGTTCCAGTCCTCTATGAGGTGGTACTTCCCATTTTTTCCTCTTTTTCCCTTAATCTTGGACCCTGTGTAAAGTTGCAGTCTACAAAGTGACAGGCAATAATTTTACAAAATATATGCTATTGTCGTTTCAAACTGGCTACAATTTAACTTTATTAAGATGCTCATTTATCAAGCTTCTGGCAGTTTTCAAGGAGCACTAATGTAAATTCAAATGAGCTTTAAAAAATGCTTTACAGAAAGCCCATTAAAACACCACATGCTTCTTTTTTTCTTTACTATATAAAGTTTGCCATTACTGGTGATAACCACCAGAGTATTTTGATATAAATCAAAACTCTCTCTCTTCTGGGCCAACCACTCTCTGGCCTCATTGCACAATGTTGTCATAGAGCACCATTTATGACATCACCACACTTTATCGGGAAAACACATGTGATGATGTGAGCAAAGGTTACTGCCTATGTTCTCCTCTAGGATTCTGATGGATTCCTGTCTCACGGTGAGGTCCTTTATCCATTTCGAGTTTATCTTTGTGTACGGTGTAAGAGAATGGTCGAGTTTCATTCTTCTACATATAGCTGTCCAATTTTCCCAGCACCATTTATTGAAGAGACTTTTTTCCACTGCATATTTTTTCCTGCTTTGTTGAAGATTATTTGACCATAGAGTTGAGGGTCCATATCTGGGCTCTCTACTCTGTTCCATTGGTCAATGTGTCTGTTTTGATGCCAGTACCATGCTGTCTTGGTGATCACAGCTTTGTAGTAAAGCTTGAAATCAGGTAATGAGATGCCACCAGTTTTATTTTTGTTTTTCAACATTTCCTTAGCGATTCGGGGTCTCTTCT
>PISX010010109.1:0-20347 GCA_004024625.1 Mellivora capensis
ATATATATATATATAATTATAAGGAATATTCCTCAGGGAATATATATTCCTTATAATTAACAGTTTATTATTTTGTCTAGATGGTCTCACATTTTCTTTATTTTCATTAGAGAATAAGATCATATCATACCCATTAGGGTAACTACTATCAAAAAAACCCCCACAACACAGCCCCCCAACCCAAAAAACAAGTATTGACAGATGTGGAGAAACTGTAACCATTGTATACTATTGGTAGGAATGAAAATGATGCAGCCACTATGGGAAATAGTGTGGTGGTTCCTCAGAAAACTGAAAATAGAATTACCGTATTATCTAGCAATTCTGCTTCTGGATGTATATCCAAAAGAACTGAAAGCAGGGTCTTGAGAGATAATTGCATATCCTTGTTCTAGCAGCATTATCCATAATGGCCAAAAGGTGGGAGCTACCCAAGTGTTCATCTATAAGATAAGTAAATAAAATATGGTGTATACATATAATGGTGTATACTATAATTGAGCCTTAAAAAGGAAGGACATTCTGACACATGCTACAATGTGGATGAAACTTGAGGACATGCTAATTGAAATAAGCCAGTCACAAAAACAAATACTTTACTGATTCCACTTACATGAGGTATTTAGAGTAGTCACGTTTGTAGGGATAGAAAGTAGAATCATAGTTGCCAAAGGCTACGAGAGTAGAGTGAGGAGGTTTATTCCATGGTATAGATTTTTGGTTTTGTGAGATTGGGAAAGTTCTGGAGATTAGTTTTACAACAGTATGAATATACTTAACACTACTTAACTTGTTCAGTTAGAAATGGTAAAGATGGTAAATTTTATGTTTATGTTATATTTTATCACAATTAAATTTTTTTAAGAGAATAAGATTAGTGTGGACTAGAATCAACTTCCTGTGCTCTGAAGGTGAATAGTGATAATTACACTTACTGTATACTTACTGTATGTCCTAGAAGCATGCTTTGAATTGGTTATTTAATCCTCCCCCTGTGAAGTAGGTAATAGTATTATCTCCATGAGTAACCAAGGTAAAAAGAGGTGATGTAACTTGACCTAAATTTTTGAACAAGTTAGTAGTGGAGCAATTTCCAGGCAGTTTGGCTCCAGAAGATGGAGTCATCTATACTTCTTTTCAGAGGAATGGTTAGGTATGTTTCTATAATAGTTAGTGGGTAGGTGTATTTTCTCCCCAGGTTGGAATGTTTTGCTCCCTTGTACTGTCGTAAACTTTTGAAACTTTTTTTTTAGATTTTTATTTATTTATGTATTAAGAGATCACAAGTGGAGGTAGGGGAAAGAGGGAGAAGCAGACTCCCCGTTCAGCAGGGAACCCGACTTGGGACTCGATCCCAGGACCCTGGGATCATGACTTGAGCTGAAGGAGAGGCTTAACCAACTGAGCCACCCAGGTGCCCGCTTTTTAAATTTTTATTAAATTTATTGTCAGCTGAATTGTTTCATATAGGCAGATGATTAAGAAAAGAACGTGAATTAGATAATTGCATTTTTATTGCTGAAGTGATACCTTTGACCCCCAACTTAAATCTGTTCTCTCAGTGCAGGATTACAGTAAGATGAGTTACTTTAGTTGGAGTGTCTTAGGAGATCTGGTAAACATTCATAATGTTAAAGGAATACCAAGGGAAGCTTTTTTTTATGAACTAAGACTTACAAATTTATCTGAAAATAGTAATCCCTTATATATATTATCAGTGGCTCTAAATTGTATATCTTACTTCTTTTGAGCACTCTGAGTAGATAGCACTTTATTGAGGTACTTTATCTGGCTATTGCTTCCCATGACTGTAAGGAACTCATAATTGCCTATCTTCAGTTTTCAATCCCTTCTCCTTTCCTTTGACAGAAACACTATTTATCTCTTGAGAAGATGTGGAGAGTTCCTTGGCCTGAATAAGATAGATCATGTAGCTGTCTTGAAACATCTGAATAATGTACATTTATGGTATTTGGACTTAACAGCTGTGACAATAAAAGCATGTTATAGAACTAAAATCTTTCTTTATAGGTTGCGGATTTGGATGATGAATTTGCTGACTTGGTTTTAGGAGAATTCAGTGAAAATTTTGATTTGCTACCAGCTGAAAAGGTAAATTTTATTATTCATTTACTTTGATAAAGTTTTATTAATTGGATTGGTTTGATTTCTCTGTCTCAGGTGTTTTATTTTTTTCGACTTTGAATAGCATTAGAAAAGGCTGATTTAATTGGGAGAACAGTAGGGTAAAGTCACTATTAATACAAGTACTTAGGGGCGCCTGGGTGGCTCAGTGGGTTAAAGCCTCTGCCTTCGGCTCGGGTCATGATCCCAGGGTCCTGGGATCGAGCCCCACATTGGGCTCTCTGCTCAGCGGGGAGCCTGCTTCCTTCTCTCTCTCTCTCTGCCTGCCTGTCTGCCTACTTGTGATCTCTGTCTGCTAAATAAATAAATAAAAATCTTAAAAAAAAATACAAGTACTTAAATAATGGTGGTGATTTGCTATTGTCATAATGGGCTTTGTAAAATCAGAGATTGTATCCTTTTTACTGCTTTGAATCAGCATAAGTTAATTATTCCTTCTTTGCAGCATTTTCATTGTGATCATTTTTCTCAGCAGTTTAGGGAAATTATGTGTAGAAATTTTGTATTGAAAATTTATTGGTCTTGTGCTGCAATGATTATTTTTCTCACATTTTTTCTGAATATGATTTAATTTTTCTTGGAAGCTCATTATAGGTGTTTATTTTTTTTCTTTTCTAATACATTAAGCCAGAGAATAGGCATGTTTTAAAGTGATAGTAATTGAATTAGGACAGATTTCTTCAAAGCATTTCTGTTATTTTCTACCAGATACCTTCCCCCATCTTTAGTTTTCTTTCTGAAACAAAAGTTATCAAGTAAAGCTGTCTTTTTGTTTATTTGTTTTTAAGTAAGTTCTATGCCCAACATAGGGCTTGAATTTAGGAACCTGAGGTCAGGAGTTGAATGCTCCACCAACTGAGCCAGCCAGGCGCCTGCCCCCTGCCACCCCAAGTAAAGTGTTTTTAGATGGGAGTATGTATAATACTCCCATCTAATAACAGCAAATTTACCTAGTTATTTTTCACAAAAGAAGTAGGAAAAACACAAATCTCTAGATTAATTTTGAGACCTTTGGAGTTAGAAATGGAAAAAGGTATTTTTATTTTGAATGAAATGTCCTAATTATTGAAAATTTTTGTTTAATATTTGAAAGTTAGATGTGATGTTTATTGTGCCCTATAGTCAGGTGATTTCTGTTTTCAAAGAGCTTATAATCTGAGTTAAAATTGACCCATCATGTCTTTTTCAGTAGCTTATAAGCACATCCAACCTTTTCCTGGCTTTTGAGTTCTTTCAAATTTGATTTCTACTTTGATTTCTAATTTTCTTTGGATTTGATTTGATGTGGTTCTGATTTCTTTGAAATATTATAATTCATATCTATGTTTTTAATTTCTGGTCAGTTCCTCTGTTAAGGTTAAATTAGAAGTATATTCATTTATTCAAGACTTATTTTTAGATACCTACTTATTTTAAGTACTTTTCTAGTTTCTAGGGATTCAGCGGTGTTTTTATGGGATTTGTTATAATGCTTATATGGATTTTATATTCTGGTGCGTGGAGAGACAGACAATAAAACATTAAATATATATGCAAGATACTAAGTAGTGATTAATGTTATTTAAAAAAAAAATAAGGCCTTAAAAAATGATGGCCAGTATACTGCACACGGAATACTTAATATCTCCACTTTATAGCTACAGGCTGCAATACACAGAATAACACTGGCTCAGACAGCAGTTCCTGTGCTTTGTGGAAGTGCCCTAAAAAACAAAGGTGTTCAGCCCTTGTTAGATGCTATTACTATGTACTTGCCTTCACCTGAAGAGCGCAACTATGAATTTCTGTAAGTATGCAAGTAATAGATTAAAATCTTACAGCCTTGAAAAAACAGGCAGAGAGGTCTTGTTTCACAAAAGTAGTTAAATCACCATTTTTAAAATAACATTGGTGAATATAATTGTAAATAATATAGAGCTTTATTTGAAAGGGACATTTGTCATTTTTGTGACCTGCTGTTATTTACAGATGAAGGTAGAACAGTGTGTCTTTTTTGCTGTATGAAAGTATAAGTGTTTACCATGTTGTCTTAGTTAAAAAAAAAAAAAGGCAGTATTGTGGGGATGTTTGATAAATTTTCTGTAAATATGTTTATACTAGATTTTAAGATTTTTTTAAAAGATTTTATTTATTTATTTGACAGAAAGAGATCACAAGTAGGTAGAGAGGCAGGCAGAGAGAGAGAGAGGGAAGCAAGCTCCTTGCTGAGCAGAGAGCCCAATGCAGAACTTGATCCCAGGACCTTGAGATCATGACCTGAGCCGAAGGCAGCCGCTTAACCCACTGAGCCACCCAGGCGCCCTAGATTTTAAGATTTTTAATAAGCTCAAAAATACTTTGTGGCTGTAAAGAAAGGTCATCATTTTACTACTCTTGGCACTAACAGCTTTGTACTTAATAATAAATCCTCTAAAATACCAGTGAGCACTGTGTAAAATGGCAGGCAGGAATGGACTTTAATCCTTTAAGTAGGGCATTAATCACTTTTCTTATCTCTCAATTGGAGATGCATTAATGGTGAAGTGATTATGAACATGGATTGTGTACTGCCTGGATTTAAATCCCAGCTCTTCCAAGTTAGTAATCTCTCACCTGTAAAATGCAGAGAATAGGATCTATCTCACTGGATTGTTACAAGAATCAAATGAGTTAATATTGATAAAGCATATGGAACAGTGCCTATTATATGGTAGACTCTAAGTATTTACTAAAGTTAAAAGTTGGAGAGAATAGGGATAAGATTGGAGAAGTTCTTTAATAGAAGTGGCTTACCTGCTTTGCGTCATGGGCTTCTTTGAAACTAATGAAAACATGGAGCTTTTCCTCAAAAAAATATGTACCTACATATAAAGTTTGGCAATTTCAGAGGGATTCAGGCTTTCTGAAACTTAACAATGCACACTAAGGACATCAGTCTGTAAGAATGTTGGCTATGTAAACAAGTTCAAGTTTATAGTGTAGATTTCTATGATTTTGCAACTGGAGAGAAAGTGGGAGGGAGTTAAAAGTAATAATTGGAAAGCATCTACCTGTATGTATACCCTGTACAGGGTTTTGTGAGAACTGGTAAGATGTCCTTATGTGTATTTCTGAGGAATGAACTCCATGCAGTAGAATTACTTGCAAGTAGAGGTTAATATTTGGGAAAGAATCCATTATTTTTAGTTTTGAAGAATTAATGATTAGATCTCCATTAAATAGTTCAGTCAAGTGGAGGAAGGGAGGTAATTAGTACTGACATGATTTAATTAGTCTGAGTAGCTTAACTAGAAGATAACAAGGGAGTACATTAAGGTTAAGTTTGTACAGTGATACTGATCTGATCTGCATAGATACATGGGAAATGTATCTTAAAGGCTTTTCTCGAATGTCTCATTTTGTAGGCAGTGGTATAAGGGTGACTTATGTGCCCTGGCATTTAAAGTTCTTCATGACAGGCAGCGGGGACCACTGGTGTTTATGCGCATTTACTCAGGCATGATAAAGCCCCAGTCAGCCATCTATAATATTAATGGAAACTGCACGTAAGTAGAAGCTTAGGTTATTTTCAAAACTGTACTCATTTCTTTAGAAATTCTTTTACTAATACAAATCATGGTTTTTACAGGGAGAGAGTAAGTCGTCTTCTTTTGCCATTTGCTGACCAACATATAGAAATCCCTTCGCTGACTGCTGGTAACATTGCATTGACTGTTGGCCTTAAACATGTAAGTGACCAGATGGTTTCTCTAGGAAATGATAGCTTAAAAGTTTATTTAAAAGCAGGTATTTTGGGACCCCTGGGTGGCTCAGTTGGTTAAGCGGCTGGCTTCAGCTCAGGTCATGATCCCAGTGTCCTGGGATCGAGTCCCACATCAGGCTCCCTGCTTGGCAGGAAGCCTGCTTCTCCCTCTGCCTGCCACTCTGTCTTCCTGTGCTCGCTCTCTCGCTCTCTCTCTCTCTCTCTCTCTGAAAAATAAATAAAATCTTTAAAAATAATAAATAAATAAAAGCAGGTATTTTGCAGTAGCAAAAACCCACAAACAATCCAAATAGCTGTCAATAGTAGGATAAAGAATTTTGTAGCATATTCATCAACATGGTTGAATCTCAGAAAGAAAGAAAATTACAGAAGACTGTGAGCAGTATGGATTATATTTGTGTAAAGTTCAAATTCAAGTAAAAAAATACACTGTTCCTGGATATACACCTGTGTTTTAAGTTTCATATATTTTTAAAAGATTTTATTTATTTATTTGACAAAGATCACAAGTAGTCAGGCAGGCAGAGAGAGGGGGGAAGCAGGCTCCTTGCTGAGCAGAGAAGCCCACATCAGGGGCTCGATCCCAGGACCCTGAGATCATGACCTGAGCTGAAGGCAGAGGCTTAACCCACTGAGCCACCCAGGCACCCCAAAGTTTAATAAATATTTTTTTACTGAGTTTTCTTCCTGTCTTGATCGCTGCTGACAGTTTAACCTTATAAGCAATCCAGATAGTAACTGAAGATATTTTGCCAGTGAAGTCTCCATGAGAGCAAGGATTTTGTTTCTTTTGTTCTCTCTTTAGTCCCTAGATCAGTGTATCACACATAGTAGGCAATTCATCCAGTTGAATGGATGAAAATAGTTGATGTTGTGTTTTTTGTTCCTTGTTTTTTTGTTTTGTTTTTTTGCTTTTTTATTTGACAGAGAGAGATCACAAGTAGGCAGAGAAGCAGGCAGAGAGAGAGGGAGAAGCAGGCTTACCGCTGAGCAGAGAGCCCGATTCAGGGCTCGCTCCCAGGACCCCAGGGGATCATGACCTGAGCCGAAGACAGAGGCTTAACCCACTGAGCCACCCAGGCACCCCTCTGTATGTGTTTTTGCTAGGTTAAAATTGTAAGGACATTTCATTTACATATAGATTAAATTGAATACATTTTCTCATTAAACTTTGGTATATTTGGCATTTAGGATAACCAT
This sequence comes from Mellivora capensis, assembly GCA_004024625.1. NCBI lineage: Eukaryota > Metazoa > Chordata > Mammalia > Carnivora > Mustelidae > Mellivora > Mellivora capensis. Next base: position 7,088 of record PISX010010109.1, read on the forward strand.
TGTTATTTTGAACATTTTTTAACGTCTTTATGGATAATTGCAGGATTCAGGATCCATTAGTATAAAATTTCCACAGTCCAGAGCACCTGAGTGGCTCATTGGGTTAAGCGTCTGCCTTTGGTTTTGGTCTGGGATTGACCTCCACATTGGGCTCCCTACTCGGTGGGGAGTCTGCTTCTCCCTGTGCCTCTCCCCACTACTCATGCCCTCTCTCATTCTCAAATAAATGACATCTTTTTTAAAAATAATAAAAATTTCCACAGTCCAAATAGTGGACTTCTAGCATTGAAAATGTCCTCTATCCATCCTAAGGCAGGAGCTCCACATACATATTTGAGGGAGTTACAGAAATATGTTTGAAATACTGCTTCAGTAGGAGTATCTTTACAGAGAAGGAAGCTAGCACAGAACTTTGTAGTATTAAAGTTTAAAAGTGATACTATAATTATTAACTGGAGTGCTATCAATTTTGCATAGTCTAGAAAATGCTAGTTAATTGCTTATTTTAGTTAATAGAGGATTTTTTTGGTAAAACAGTAATAAATTTCCACTGGTGGTAAAACTCTATAAGGACTTCTAGGAGAACTAACCTATTTTGACATGATTGAAAATTTAGGAAGGTACTGGGGCACCTGAGTGGCTCAGATGGTTAGGTGTCTGCCTTTGGCTCCGTCATGATCCCAGTGGGATCAAGACCCCCATGGGGCTCCCTGCTTGGAGGGGAGCCTGCTTCTCCCTCTTCTGCTATTCCCCCTGCTTGTGCTCTCTTGCTCTCTCTCTCAAATAAATATATAAAATCTTTTAAAAAAAATTTTAGGAAGGTACATTTGTTTCACCACATGTATTTTGGATGTGTAGTGTGTGTGAGAGAGAGAGAGAGAGTGTGTGTGTGTGTGTATTGTTAGGATTTCATAGCAGTATTTTGGATAGAATTCTTACACAAGTTAGCTTTACCTCTGCAAAGTTATAATGAGCTTTATGCATTTGTCTCTGTTTTAAGTTCTCTTGGAAGTGTCAAATGAAATTTTTTCCTATTCGTGAATCTTGGTAGAAGCTGAGTGCTTGCCAAGAGCTTGTTTTGTCCCAAAGCATCTTTTTTGCTTACAGACGGCCACTGGGGACACCATTGCCTCGTCCAAGTCCAGTGCATTAGCTGCAGCTCGTCGAGCCGAAAGGGAGGGAGAAAAGCAGCACAGACAAAACAATGAAGCAGAGAGACTTTTACTGGCTGGAGTGGAGATTCCAGAACCTGTTTTCTTCTGTACCATAGAGCCCCCTTCAGTGGCTAGGCAGCCAGGTACAAATAGTTTTAGTATATTAACTAATAAGCACTCCCATAATTTAGATAGAAATAGTTACGTTATATTCTCAAAAGATTTATGTGATTTGAGATCAGTTTTATCAGAATGTATGGGTTACTTGTGGTTAGTCTTTTTTCTTTAAGGTGTTTTGGTTTTTACAAACTCCTTTTACTTACTCTTTTCTTAGATCTTGGCCACTTTTTGCATATCATATTCTTCCTTACTCCTGTTCTTGTGGTGCTTTCTGTAGCATTCTGAGTAACTGGCATCAGGACTGTAACTTCCAGTTACAGTAATTGATTAGACAGTTACTGATTCCTAACTCATTCATTTTCTCATCACCATTTATAAAATGCTCCTTGTTTTCTAGCTCAACCTTTAGAACTCAGTGAAGATATGTATATACTATAGTTAATGTTATTTGACCTTTTTGACTGTTGTGTGCTTCGTTCTCTAGCCTGTTTACTCAGAAATCGGTAGTGGCTTCTCATTACTTAGAGCACAAACCCACTCCTTAATATGCTGTATAAATATCATGATTTCAGGTATATTCTTTCCAGTTAGCTTTGGTTACATATTATAGAAACCCCCTCAAATAACAGTTCCTTTAATGACAGGAGTTTATTTCTCTCCCTTGTAAAATATGCCTTGGGTGGCCCAGGGTTTAGAGGTTGGCTCTATAATGTCATCAGGCACCCAGCCTCCAGCTGTTCTGCCCTGATTCTCTGAATGCATAGCTTCTATCCTTAGTTATATCATGGTGGCTGCTAGGGCCTTTGGCATCACAGTAGAGTTCCTGACAGAGGAATGGAGTAAGGAGGAAGAAAATGTGTCCCTTTCCTTTTAAAGATTTCTTCTATGTCATGGGCTATCACTTAGACATATGGCTGCTCAGTTGCAAGGGAATCTGGTAAATGCAGTCTTTAGCTGGACAGCAGCAGAATAGAGTGGAAGACCACTAGCAGCCTCTCATACCAGTCTTCTTGCCTGGATTCATTTCTTGAAACTTCCTCCTTCATTCTGAACCCTCTTCTTTCACCAATCAAAAATAAAATAGAATACTCTCATCTTTTTTTTTTTTAAGATTATTTATTTATTTGACAGATGGAGATCACAAATAGGCAGAGAAGAAGGCAGAGAGAGAGGAGGAAGCAGGCTCCCCACTGAGCAGAGAGCCCGATGTGGGGCTTGATCCCAGGATCCTGGGATCATGATCTGAGCCAAAGGCAGAGGCTCTAACCCACTGAGACACCCAGGTGCCCCAGAATACTCTTACCGTATACTTACGCTGTAAACTAGTTTCAATTTCCTGAAGATACCATGCTCTTTTTGCAATGCTGTTTCTTTTAATTTTTTTTTTTTTTTAAGATTTTACCTATCTATTTGACAGACAGCAAGAGAGGGAACACAAGCATGGGGAGCGGGAGAGGGAGAAGCAGGCTTCCTGCTGAGCAGGGAGCCCAACACGGGGCTCAATCCCAGGACCCTGGGACCATGACCTGAGCCAAAGGTAGACGCTCAACAACTAAGCCATCCAGGCACCCCAGATTTATAAATATTCTTTATAAATGTTTTTGAATGAATTTATTTATTTACAGTAAATTACTATGTTTTCATTTCAAAAGCCCCAGTGTCATAAGTATTATTTCTTTCTTTGAAAATCTGAAGATAAGATATTATCTAAGTAACCTCAGTGCATATAATACATCTCTTGGAATTCTTGTTAAGTGCAATTCTGATTCAGTCTGAAACATAAGACTTTCTCTAACAGGCTCCAGTTGTTGCCAGTGTTGCTTATCCTTGAACCCGACTTTGGGATGTTAGGAGTCTAGAAGAGCACTGTGCAATAGAAATACAGTATCTACTTTGCTACTGTTTTTAACCTAAAATTAGAGCCACATTAAAAAAAATAAACTGGCAAAATTAATTTTGACGGTAGGTTTTACTTAACCCAGTCTATCAAAAACAGTACCATTTCAGCATATAATTAATATAAAAAATTAATGAGATACTTTTTTTCATATTAAGTTTTTGGAACCTAGTATGTATTTTATACTTAGAGCACATGTCAGTTGAGACTAGTAATTTTTTTTTTTTTTTGAGACTGGTAATATTCTAATGAGATGGCTCATGACTACTACCTGGACAGTGCATGTCTAGAAGTTTATATCCTGAAGACCACTTTATTTTTTTTTTAAAGATTTTTATATATTTATTTGATAGAGGAGGGGATCACAATTAGGCAGAGAGGCAGGCAGAGAGAGAAGGGGAACCAGGCTCCCCACTGAGCAAAGAGCCCAATGCGGGGCTACATCCCAGGACCCTGAGATCATGACCTGAGCCTGAGGCAGAGGCTTAACCCACTGAGCCAGGCGCCCCTGAAGACCACTTGAAATGTGTGATTGATAAGGTTAGTTCATTAATCCATTGGTCAGCTCTTTTCTTGAGCCATACTTAATGTCTATGAAACTTTTTTTAAAATTTATTTATTTATTTGACGGAGAGAGACAGCAAGAGCAGGAACACAAGCAAGGCGGGAGGCAGAGGGAAAAGCAGGCTTCCCGGCTGAGTAGGGAACCCATTGTGGGGCTCCATCCCAGGACCCTGGGATCATGACCTGAGCCGAAGGCAGACATTTAATGATTGAGCCACCCAGGTGCCCTATGTCTGTGAAACTTCTAACATCTTTTGTAGAGAGGGAGAATACACTTAACAGTTAACTGATTGTATTAAAGTATCACTTGACTTAAGATGCCATATTTAACATAAGGAATAGATTCTTCCTCTTTATGTGTGATAATACATCCTAGAGTGACCATTTTAGCATCTCTTTATTCAAGATGTCATTTAGTTTCCTTTGACCAGTTTTTCATTATTGCTTCCATTTCTGGAGGCATTTTGCTTTTTTTGTCAGCTCCTAGATTGATCTTTGCGAAACAATCAGGTGGTTAACTATCCCAGTTAAAACCCTTCATGGACTTCCCAGTGGAGATCCAAACGCTTCACCCTGGCTTATAAAACTTCACATGATGTGATTCCTGCCATACCTTCCCCTCCTAATCTAATGCTACTTTCCCTTTTACCCACTAATATCCAGCTACCCTAGCCATATTGTTATTTTTTCCACTGGCAAAACCATTCCTTGCACCACCATTTGCTGTTTCTGGAATTCCTTTTCTTCAGGATTTTGCATACACGGCCATTGTTTTCTGTGTCTTCCTCTAAATTATCTTGGAGAGGCCTTTCCAGATCACTCAGTCTCAGATAACCCCCTATCACTGTCTTACCATCTTCTTTTATTCTCTGCAAACTATTTATAGCTGTTTGAAATGTTCTCTTTTTTTTAAAATTATTTTTATTAACATATAATGTATTATTTGCCCCAGGGGTACAGGTCTGTGAACTATCAGTCTTACACACTTTACAGCACTCACCATAGCACATACCCTCCCCCATGTCCATAACCCAGCCACCCTCTCCCTACCCCTCTCCCCCAGCAAACCTCAGTTTGTTTTGTGAGATTAAGAGCCTCTTATGGTTTGTCTCCCTCCCGATGAAATGTTCTTTTTCAAAATTTGTTTGCTTGTTCATTTTTTCCCCCACTTTAACATAAGTCACATTATGAAATATAAAGATAACAGTTACTGTTTATCCCTTAGATTTGGATTATGCACTGAAATGCCTTCAGCGTGAAGATCCCAGTTTGAAAGTAAAGCTGGATCCTGATTCTGGACAGGTATGCATTTTATTAATATATCCCAGAAATCTTTCAGTAATAGCATTTGTGTGTGTGTGTGTGTGTGTGTGTGTGTGTGTGTGTGTGTTTAAATGGATATATCTAAAATATGATTGGTTCATGGTCCCTGAAAGAAAAAACTTTCTCTTTTGGTTCTCTCATAATAGAAATTTCTGATTATTGTATTGACTATCAAGCTGTTAATTTCTCAGTATAATTAATTATACCTCGCTTACCTAAACCACTGTTTATCATTTCAGCTTTCCAGAAGACAGTCTTTTGTACAATTTTGAAATAAGGTTCAACCTTGACAAAGTCTTAACCTTCTAAAGCTAAGGTTTATAAACAGCATACTAAAGGGAGGGTGTAAAGGTTCTTTTAATGTCACTAACTCACCTAAGATGGGGGAGAAATGACTGCTTACATTCTAACACAGTGGGAGGAAGTAGAGCTAAAGTAGGTGGTAAGAAGTTTGTGTATATTACATTACAGTAGAAGAACACATGTTCCATTCTGTGTCTTCCTTTTAGGAAAATAGGTAAAGTTTATCCAAGATTTTAGAAAAAAGTTCCTTTAAAAGATTATAAAGTTATTTTCAAGGATAAACTGCTTTAGTTAATCTTTAAAACAGGGAGTATTTTATTTCCCAAATACTAGCTAAATGAGGTAGTAATTTATTTAATTAATGCTGGAGGATACAAGCAGTTAAACTTTCTTAAAAAAAAAACAAACAAACTTATTTTAAAAAATGCCATTACATGTTTTTCTTTTTTAAATAGCAAATAACACACAAGGGTACAAAGTACAAAAAAATTTTTTTTTCAAGATTTTATGTATTTATTTGAGAGAATGCGAGAGAGAGAGCATGAGTGGGATGGGTGAGAACAGAGGATGTGGGGTTCAATCTCAGGACCCTGGGATCATGACCTGAGCCAAGGGAAGATGCTTAACCTACTGAGCCACCAAGGCGCCCCATGAAGTACAAAATTAAAGTTTCCCCTTTTGTTCATTCTGTTTTACACAGGTAACAACTGAAAAGGTGAATAATGTTTCACACTACCAAATATCTTCTGCTGTGTTATGTTATAAATAAAGCACAGTATATTTTTTCCATATGTATATATATATATATGGATATTATCCATATATATGTACAGATAGAGATTATAACAAGTCGTTCTAGTTGTATTATTCTGCAACTTGTTTTTCCCAAATAATCGACTTTATATTAAATTGTACACAAAATAATCCTTTTTGTTATTGTTGTTCCTTTCATTTGTAGTTCTGTTATAGTGAAGGGATAAAATTTGAGCCAACCAAAGGAAGAGTCGAATAGGGCGGAATCTGGGAGAGTTCTGAATGCATATCTTCCTTCATCAAGAGTAATTCCAACCAAGGAGGCTCACCCCAGCCCTGTTCAGAGTTTTTATTAAGGCTGGATCAGATTCTGCTTTTGTGGTTGACCTTTAGTTTCTAGTACCTTTTATAAGTTGAGGCTACTACCTTTACTCTCCAGGTTGGAACTAATAGGGCTATTCCAAAGCCCACATCATAAATCACATCATTACACAATCAGGTGGACAAAGCCCCCAGACAAGCAGACACTTCTGCCAGGCAGCATCCTGCCGTAAAGATAACATACCACTAGCTGAGGGCAAGGGCCATATCTCTCTTTGGGTGAGGTTAATTCTTCACTATATAGGTGGCATATGAATAAAATTGAGCAAATATGGTTTCCTTGCATTATACTTTCTCATACACAAAGACCTTCTTAAGGAATAACCATTGTTTTACAAAAATTTTCTAAAAAGCATGCCTTGGGTGCCTCAGTTAGTTAAATGTCTCCTTCAGCTCAGGTCATGATCCCAGGGTCCTGGGATTGAGGGCCCCCCGCCCTCACATTATCCTCCCTGTTCAGCAGAGAGTCTGCTCCTCCCTCTGCCTCTGCCTCTTCCCTCTCATGCTCTCTCTCTCTCAAATAAATAAAATACTTAAAAAAAAAAAAAAAAAGCCTGTCTTGCTTGGTTTTGATACAAATTTGGCTTGTTCTAACAAAAGCTCTAAGTAACACTGGTTCATGAAAGATAAAAGTCAGTTTATTTGTTAAATAAAGATCCAAACCAGTCTGAAAGATTTGACTACTCAAAAAACTGTAAGGTGGTGCCCAGGATGATTGGTAGATACCAATGTGGTTGGGAATGTTTGGGGGAAAAGGTTATCCTCTTCACCTCCCTAGTTAACAAGATGTTGTCCTCATCTGCATGTTTCAAGAGAGTTTCCTGCATCTTCCGTAAGAGAAGGGCTTTATCCTTTCTTTAAAGGTGTAACCCAGAAGTTGCCAAGATCAGTTACACCCCTGTTGCATTGACCAGAATTAAACTGTATGGTTGGGAAGTATAGTACTTCTAGATGCTGCCTGCCTGATTAAACTGTCTTGCAAAAAGAACAGAATAGCCTAGCAATCACTTTGTAAATTAATTTTTCTTTAAACTGAGCTTTATGTACAGTGTAGGGCTTGAACTCACAACGCTGAGATCAAGAGTTGCATGCTCTACTAAGGCAGCCATGTGCCCCAGCAATTCACTTTTTTTTTTCTGATTTTTTAAAATTTATTTTTTATTTTTTTTATTCATTTGAGAGAGAGAAAAAGAGTGCACAAGTAGGGGGGTAGGCAGAGCGAGAGGGAGAAGCAGACTCCCCGATGAGCTGTGAGCCTGACATAGGCCTTGATCTCGGGATCCTGAGATCATGACCTGAACCTAAGCCACCCAGATGCCCCAGAAATTCACTTTTAATTGAGTTATCCACTCACAAAAGTTAAAAACTGTTTTGAGGAAGTGCCAAAAAAAATTTGCCAAGAAACTTGGTTTGTGATGAATGAAACATAACATTGGTAACATACATTTATATAGTATTTTGTGATAAACATAACTTTTTCCTTGGATCTTGTTTGTAATTTATTCTTCTTTTAACTAGACTGTTCTCTGTGGTATGGGGGAGTTACATATTGAGATTATTCATGACCGAATCAAGAGGGAATATGGACTGGAAACCTATCTAGGACCTCTCCAGGTGGCATACCGAGAGACCATCCTAAATGCAGTTCGTGCCACAGGTAAAACATAAAACATTTAAAATTTGCTATTTTTGTTTCTCTAGGATCTGTTTTCTGAAAGCAGGGTTCATAGTCACTAGTATCTTCCATCAGTGGGCATAGGGTGTTTTTATTTTTAAAGATTTTATTTATTTGACAGAGCAAGCACAAGCAGGGAGGGAATCACAGAAGAAGAGGGAGAAGCAGGCTCCCCACTGAACAGGGAACCTAACTGGGGGGCAGTGGGTGGCCTTCAGGCTCGATCCCAGGACCTTGGGATCTTGACCTGAGCCAAAGGCAGATGCTTAACTGACTGAGCCATTCAGGCGCCCCAGGCATAGGTTTTAGGTGTGGGTTTTCTTGGGTTTTTTTAGAATTTTGTTCTGTTTTGTTTTAACCCATCTCTCTTCTTTTACCACTCGTTACATCAAACAGATGATGAACCCTTACCAAACAAATATGCTTTTCAGTTGTGTTCATGGGGTAGAATAAGCCCTTGGTGGAGGTGGCTCACACTCATCCTCACTACCAGAATGAGTATAAGATTTTGAAGTTCATGTATTTATTTTGAAGATTTTATTTATTTATTTGACAGACAGAGATCACAAGTAGGCAGAGAGAGAGGAAGGGAAGCAGGCTCCCCGCTGAGCAGAGAGCCCGATGTGGGGCTCGATCCCAGGACCCTGGGATCATGACCCAGGCCGAAGGCAGAGGCTTTAACCCACTGAGCCACCCAGGTGCCCCAATGTATTATTTTTACTCTACAAAGTGAGTGGAAAATAATTTCATCTGTTTAATAAACATGGTAATGCTATGCTGATGATGTTCTTGAGAAAGTATAGGTTTTTATAATTCTGTCCCAAAATTTAAGAATTCATGTTTTTTCTTTTATAGTTTGTTTGCTTTTCTTAAGTATAGGACTATGACAATCACTGCTTTTCCACAAGGAGTAAAAACATGGAGCGATTTCTGAAAAGAATCACAGAGAAAACATGTAAGGATAACCAGATGTAACTCAGTGATTCATGAAAAGACCAGGTGGTTACTTTTCAGTAAAACTTGAAAAATTATACAAGCAGAATGTAGGAGCAAGTGATATGAGGATTTTTATTCTTGGACTTTTTATCTGGAAAATGCTGGGAAAATATAAGCCTTTCATTTATTTTTATTTTTATGTTTTTAGAGAGACCGTGCAAGCCGGGGTTTGGGGCAAGGGAGAGGAAAAGAATCTTAAGCAGGTTCCAGACTCCGTGCAGAGGCCAACATGGGACTTGATCTCATGACCCTGAGATCATGATCTGACTTGAAATCAAGTCAGAGGCTTAACCCACTGAGCTACCCAGGCACCCCTAAATAGTATCTTTCAAATCAATGTCTGAGCTGCTTAGAACATAAAAGGAAGCTGGAGCAGGAATCTTGGGAAAAAGTCAGCACCCAAACTGCAAGCTATTCTGGAGGAAATCTGTAGTAGTTATCTCTAACCTAGTACTTGAGGGTCACATGCTCATGGAAATAATTAACTAGGAAGTCCTCCATAAAAGGACAAGGAAACTTGGGGCAAAATTTGTAAGAATTTGTAACCATTGGCTCCTGATAGGGTTTTTAGCCTAAATTCATAGGAACCACTTTTTTGGAGAAAAAAACTCCAAACAAAGAAGAATTTAGTATAAAAGGCTCATGAATTGATAATATTCCAAGGATCCTGGAAAAAAAACAGGGCCTCTAGATAAATGTGTCTTTAACCCATTCCTCAAAGAAAATCCTATAGATAAGGGAGTGTTAAATCACAGTTCAAAAAATATTTTCAAGTTACAAAATCATGAGATAGGAAAGGAACAATGAGGAAAGAGGCAGTTTAAACATTATCAGTCAAAGGCTTCTGACACTGGAGTTACTGGGTGCAGAATATAAAAGAAGTATATTTCTAAAGAATAAAAGGACATAGAAAGTGTTAGTAAGGACCAAGAGACCATTAAGAATAAGCAGGCAGGGGCCCCTGGGTGGCTCAATGGGTTAAGCTTCTGCCTTCAAGTCAGGTTGTGATCACAGGGTCCTGGGATCGAGCCCAACATCGGGCTCTCTGCTCAGTGGGGAGCCTGCTTCCCCCTCCATGTCTGCCTGCCTACTTGTGATCTCTTTCTCTCTGTCAAATTAATAAAATCTTTAAAAAAAAAAAAAAAAAAGAAGCAGGCAGTAGAACATTATGGTATATTAAAAAGGAAGGAAATGTTCAATCTTTATGGGGGAATATCATAAGGACACAGGAACCAATTTGAAGAGGCTCTATTGGCCATATCTGAATGAATTGGAATAGCACTTAAGTCTAGGAATTACTGGCCATTAAGACAAAGTAGGGATTCAGGAGTCTTGACTGATACTAGATAAACAGATGGGGAAGAAGAGGAAATCCTTCCTTAGAGTGGAATGCCAACTGCTGACTGTTAGATGCTGAGGAGGAGGGTTTCAGTAGGAAAATAGTCATTTTGCAACTATTGTGATTGCTAAATATTGGGTATCTTAAGGAACAGCATATTTGCATAGTCTTTAAAGGCTTTCTGTACAGACTGCTTATTAGTTGCAAGGTAAAAAATTAGTAAGTAAGTAGGAGCTGTAACAATATGAGGAATAACCCAAAGAAGTATCAGACTTGAATATGTATTATAAAGCCACAGTGTGGTTCTGATACTAATGAAGCTTGAAACACCAGACCAATGGAACAAACCAGAAAACCTAGAAGCAGACTTGTATATATATGGAAATTTGATTTATATCCGTATTATTGAAGTTCAGTGGCCAGGGATGGATTGACTATTCTATAAATGGGCCTGTGATAATTATCCATATGGAAAGAGATTTAATTAGATTCCTGCCTCATGCCATACACAAAAATCACTTCCAACTGAATCAGAAAACTTAAACATGGGGGTGCCTGGCTGTCTCTGCCTATAGAGCATGTGACTCTTGATCTCAGGATTGAGTTCAAGCCCTGCATTGGGTGTAGAGACTACTTAAAAAACAGAATCTTTAAAAAAAAAAAAAAAGGGGGGGGTTGCTGCCTGTGTGACTCAGTGGGTTAAGCCTCTGCCTTTGGGTCAGGTCATGGTCTCAGAGTCCTGGGATCAAGCCCCGAGTCAGGCTCTCTGCTCAGCGGGGAGCCTGCTTCCCCCTCTCTCTGCCTGCCTCTCTGCCTACTTATGATCTCTCTCTCTGTCAAATAAATTAAAAAAAAAAAATCTTAAAAAAAAAAAATCTATACATGAAAGAAGAGATGCAAAATTTTCCTTGTAGCATAGAAGTATAAAGAAAATAAATGCTAGTATCTGAAAAACAACCCCAAAACTTTATGAAAGGCAAACCTTCAGATTTTGAAAGAAAATTCAGAATTATCTTACTAACCAGGACAGATAGGGTAGGACTTACAGAATACCAAAAGTTGAAACTATGAACTAAAAGATTGATTAATTTGATGTTATTAAAATGAAGAATTTCTGTGCTAGAATACACTATAAAGAAAGCAAAAAGATACATCAAAAGCTGAGGAAAGGGCACCTGGGTGGCTCAGTGGGTTATGCCTCTGCCTTCGGCTCAGGTCATGATCCCAGGGTCCTGGGATTGAGCCCCGCATCGAGCTCTCTGCTCAGTGAGGAGCCTGCTTCCCCTTCTCTCTCTCTGCCAGTTTCTCTGCCTACCTGTGATGTCTGTCAAATAAATAAAATCTTAAAAAAAAAAAAAAGTTGAGGAAAGATATTTGCATCATATAAAGTGACAAAACATTAATATCTAGAATATATAAAGTTTAAAGATCACTAAAAACATGACAACCAAGTAGAAATGTGAGCAAAAACGATTCAACAGGTGTTTCACACAAAAGATACCCAGAAGGCTGATGAACATATTAAGAGATTCTTAGTAAGGATTAGGATCATGCAATTTATGACATACTATTTTACACCAGTACAATTGGCAGGAATTAAATCATACAGAACAAGTGTTGGTGAAATGTTGAGCTATGGAAAGTCCTAAAAACTTCTGGTGGGATTGTAAATTATACAGCCACTATGAAAACATTTTGATAACTTCCTAGTGAAGTTGACTGTGTACAGACTTTACCACTCGGCAGTTCTTCTCTTGGGTAGATGCCTAGGGAAATTTTTTTAAGTTTTTTTTTTTTTTTTAAAGATTTTATTTATTTGTCAGAGAGAGAGAGAGAGAGAGCGTGAGCACAGGCAGAGGCAGAGGGAGAAGCAGGCTCCCCGCGGAGTTTGGGCTGTATGTTACTCTGTTACATTGTCCCCTCACATAAATATAGCATTGTTTTGTTTTAGTAAAATACTGGAGATTGATGACAGATGTAGGTTGTCAGGAAATGAGAGATACTGTTTTCAATCTTTAAGTCACAAGTTTGAGAAAAATCATAAATTTGTAAAACATCACGGGAAGAATATAGAATTTAGCAGCTTGGGTTAACAATTTAAAAAGCCTTTTAATTTTCATGAGATGACCTTTTATACTCCAGATGTTTACAGTCAAGTAAAAGTTTTGCAATTAGAAGAATTTTAGTCATATAAGGTATTTTGAAAAGTTTAAATGTGTCATCTGCATGTCAAAACTTGTAGCATCATCTGCCTTAACACATCTCAGCACTGAAGCAGTATTAATCAGTGATTCACACCTGGCTTGTAACATCAGTAAACACAGAAGCAGATGCTTTCTTGGTAGAACTTTTTACTGTTGTGTTTATATTGTATTTAGTGTCATTGTAATATTTTTCCCACTTTATCTTCTATGAGACTTCGAACTTGTTGACTGTAATATTGTGATTTGCGGCATCTTGATATCTTTCTGGAACAAATCTCTGAGGTACTATTATCAATTTGTTTATAGATACCTTAGATAGAACTTTAGGAGACAAACGGCATCTTGTGACCGTAGAACTGGAAGTAAAACCAATTGAAACATCCTCTGTTACGCCAGTTATCAAGTATGCTCCAAGTGTTGGTGAAGACCTTCCAAAGGTCTCTCAAGAGGCCATTGAAAATGGAATTCACAGTGCATGCCTCCAAGGTAAGGTACTCAAGTAAGAGCAAGCTTTAGTATCACAATGACCCACTTGATCACTCCTAATATCA
>PISX010010109.1:20447-63913 GCA_004024625.1 Mellivora capensis
AGGCTTAGGTGAGCCCATGCTTCTGGACCAGGAACTGCACCCATGTTTCTTTATTTTTTTTTCCCCATTGGCCTCAGGTTGGTTGGACAGGATGGTTAGAGTAGACTGGGGTTTGTTACTTCACCCAAGTTGGTTAGGTCCTGCTAATGCCCCTGCTGGTTAGGCTCTAGTTAGCTAGTTTCCCCTGACAGCAGGCCTTTGTAAGAATAGTGTGTTCTGGAATATTTCAGAATGGTTTCTTTACCCTTCTGTCAGAAGCATAAGGAAATTTTTCTCTGATATCTATGGTAAGAATCTGCTTGAGCTCCTAGAGGTAAACCTCACAAAATTGTTGGAGGTGGGGGGTGTCTTCCTTATGATTTATGACTGGATCCCTCTGGAGTGTCTTAACTCCCAGACGTGCTCACACTGAGCCTCCAGCAGTTCACCAATTAAAGTTGACGTTTTCCTATCCTGGCAGTGGTTCCTGGGCTGGTGAGCCTCTGCTCCAGGAAGTTGTGACTCCCGGTGTTCACTGTCTCTCGAGGTTTGGGGGCAGTGGTTTTGTTCTTTGTCTTCTTTCTTATGGATCCAAGAAGAGTTGCTAATTTTTCATTCTGTTTTGCTTCTTACTTGTTGGGACAGAGTGACAATTTATAAACTGCCTACTTGAATTGGAATCAGAAGTCCTCTCCCTGTATCTACACCTCACTCTATATTGAGTGCTAACACAGATGTTTTCTTCCCCTTGCCTAGGACCATTGCTTGGGTCCCCAGTTCAGGATGTGGTGATTACTTTACATTCACTGATAATTCATCCTGGTACCTCCACAACGATGATTTCTGCCTGTGTCTCGAGATGTGTCCAAAAGGTATGGAACTATCCCGTGTTACGTTGCCCTTTTTGCTTTAAGGTGACTGTCCTGACAGTAGTGCACCGTTGCTCCACAGGCAGCTGTGCTTGGCAGTGCCTCAGACTGTTAATGTTGCCTTCTCAGCCTTATAGTCAGGAAGGGTTTTTACCTTGGAGAATCTGTGTTCTTAATCACCACAGTTATATTTGATAGAGGAAATTACTATTCAGCACGATGACCAGGAAATATTCTTTGATTTTTGGCAGAGAGGTAGGTTTCCTTAACTGGCATTTCTGATTTCCCTATCCCAGACACATAACTATTAGTGGTAGGCTTGGTGGTTTGAGTAGGGGACATTTTGGGGGTCAGCTGGGCCCAATATGGACTATTAAGAAAATTGAAGATGTAATATTAGTTCCAATTTTGGAGTTCCTGTTTATCTGAGTAAGATTACCTTAATGAAAGATCATTGAAATCAGAAGTCACACTGAGAAAAAGGTTCAAGATAAGCATCTAACCTTACAAAAGGTATTAAGCAATCTGATTTTTTTGGCATGGTTACCTCTCTGTATATCCCTGAGTTTCTTGCCTCAGTAAGCTACCAGAGCTGAATTAACTCACGGGATCTTAGTGTGCTAAATGCTGACTATGTGCATTCCTCTGTGTGGGAATACTGTAGTTTTGTAGGTGACTGATTTGCATTAAAACACTTACTGTTTAAAACAGTTTTCTAACATTTTGGACTGTGTTTGAGACTTGATTTTCTTCAGCTCCTTTGAATCCAAAATTATGAAGTTCATGTGAGTACCCTAAGTCCCTGACTTATGAAAGTGGAACTCAGTGTCTAATGTGAGTTCAAGTTCATACTTTTTTTTTTAAGTAGCCTCTCTGCCCAGTTGGGAGCCCACTGCAGCACTTGAACTCATGACCCTGAGATCAAGATCTGAGCTGAGACCCAGAGTCTAACACTGAAATTGTTTAAAAAGTTTCTCCTGAAATTGGTTTTAGTCAGTAACAGTAACCTGAAAGATGTCATATTTCTAAAATAACCCCAAGCCCCATTATCAGTCCTTCAAAGCTTCATATGCCTTCTAAAAGCAAAATCTGTAAGTGTATCTTATTTGGGTAGTATATTTATTGAGATCATTAACTTCTTGGGGGCTGACATTTACTCTTTAGTTTTAATACATTAAATGAAGTACTCCCAATAGGACTGCAGCCCTTGTTTAGCTTCACCTAGTAGGGAAGCTTCTCTCTGCTTATTAGAAGCTAATGACGTTTCCTGTTTTTATTGAGCCACCTTTATGGAGCTTATAGTGCACTGAGATGGACAAAAATGGGATATTTATGTTTGTCTTAACCCAGAGGACCTTAAGATTTATAAGACGATTAAATATATGTCTAAGATTATGAAGCCATCAGTAGAAATAAGAGCACACAAGAATGTTTGTGAAAGGAAATGATGAGGTCATCTGGGATTGCTGGATATTTGGACACTGTCCTAAAGCAGGCTAGTAGGGTATAGGCTGCAACACTCAGACCGTATTCTGTGTGAAGTATGAAAGTTTTGAGGAAGCTACATCGACGTTTTTGAAACTCTGAATTAGGTGGAAAGAGCACTGAGGACAGATGCTGTGTATCTTAGTTATATAGCATTCAGTCCTTTCCTTGCTTATAACATTTTTCCTTTTAATTTTTACGTTTTCCCACTCATTTATTTTGTCCTGAAAGATACTATGTGAACTCTGCATAAGAATTGGAAAAAGAGAAGATACATAGTTGTTCGCTACTGGTGGTCATTATTTTTAGTAGTATATTAAAGGACTGTTAGATGTATTTTCTGTAGGTGAGTCATTTCAGTTAAATTTTAAAGCTATGAAGAACTGATTGTTTACTATGTATGTGTGCTGTATTTTGAAATTTTAATGATAATGAGAATATACTCTTGGTTTTAGAAATGTGGCCATTTTTCATGATTGTGCTGGTGAGGGGCAAGAGAAGAGGTAGGGGAGGTGGTGACTGATCAGGGACAAAAGGATTTAGGGTCCAGAACTTTTACCAAATACAGACAGTAATAATGCCCCCTTTCTAAGGCCTCAGTAATAATGAGAAGTGAGTGGTGGCTGAGTGGGAACGGAACAATGAACACCTCACAGTAAGGGTTAGGGCACGTTCCAGAGCCCTAGCTCTCTTTCTTTGGTGGTTTCCATTGCTAGGTCTCAGTTTAGTAAATCCCACATAATAACCAGAGGCTTAAAATTTATAGGAAATGGTTTTGTTACTTTAGAATTCTGGCAGGGCTCCAGCAGGATAGCTTTTAAAATCAAACCCACTGGGGGGTGCCAGGGTGGCTCAGTGGGCTTAGCCTCTGCCTTCAGCTCAGGTCATGATCCCAGGGTCCTGGGATGGAGCCCCGCTTCGGGCTCTCTGCTCAGCAGGGACACTGCTTCCCCCTCTCTCTCTGCCTGCCTCTCTGCCTGCTTGTGATCTCTGTCAAATTAAAAAAAAAACAAAAACCCACTGGTACTTATAGTGCTTGCATATGCCCTCCAAAACCCGTTAACTGACTTGTCTGAAAGACTGTGTCTGATGGAGACTCCAGTTCGTTTCGTCCCCTACTCACTTGCCCCATGTGCTGTGCTGGCTTTTTTCAGTTTGCATGTTATTTATGTGCTTGGTCTCTTCTTGCCTTTTGTTGTGCTTGTGCTACCTTACTGTAGTATATTTCTTGATTTGCTCTCGTGTGGACTCTATCTATAGTAGGCACAAAACATTGTTTCAGCAAGGAAGAAACACTTTGATTGAAAGGGGAAAACTATTTTATTTCATTGTATCTCTGTCCATATGTTCATAGGTCTTTTTTAACCAAGCTTTACTAAGTACCTACCCCCTTGCTGTGTACCTGAGTTCTTACATTAGCTTTATAGACCTTTAAAGTGGCTTTATTATATCTTTTTTGCTAGAGCTCTAGGCTTACAAGGACAGGGAACATTTATGTATTTTTTATGAATTTTTAATGGAAATTTGGTTTTTAATTTCTTTAGGCTCTGAAGAAAGCTGATAAGCAAGTTTTAGAGCCCCTGATGAATCTCGAGGTGACAGTGATGGGAGATTACCTCAGCCCTGTCCTGGCAGATCTGGCACAAAGAAGAGGAACCATTCAGGAAATCCAGACTCGTCAGGAAAACAAAATTGTTATTGGATTTGTTCCCTTAGCAGAAATTATGGTAGGTACTTATTAAAGAAAGGTACTTTTCAGTTAGTAAGATTATTTGAGAGACAGGGAGTGAAGAGGAGCTGGCCGGGTGGGGGAAGCAGGCTCCCCACTGAGCAGAGAGCCTGATGCAGGGCGGGATCCCAGGACCTGAGATCATAATCTGAGCTGAAAGCAGGTGCTTTACAGGCTGAGCCACCTAGGTGCCCCGAAAAGGTTTTTTGTTTTTTTTTTTAATATTGGGGATATTTATGCTGAAGCAAAGTAGACAATCAGGGCTTTGATTTTAGAGGATGCATGTTAAGTTTGAACTGTTAGGTCTTTGGATTTAAACTTACAGATATTCAGGGGACGGTGGACCATGTCCATTCTTCACAAAGGTTGAGGTGTGCTCTACCACGCCGTGGCACCAGCCTCAATGGCCTGTTTTTTCCCTTCCAAGCACTTACTAAATGCTGAGTACAGGGACTATATATATGATTATATATATGATTATATATCCTGAAAATGGTGAAACGATAAGCAGCAGGAAGAGATACGGGAGACTTAAATTTGCTAATGTAAGTTATTTTGATTAGGGTTATTCAACTGTGCTTCGCACGCTTACCTCTGGCTCAGCTACTTTTGCCTTAGAACTCTGTAACTATCAAGCCATGAACCCTCAAGACCAGGCGACACTGCTCGGCCGGAGAAGTGGCTTGAACCAAGTGCTATAGGTCTTTGGAGACAACCTCACAGGCACTTTACCTACAGCTGCATTTTCAGTAAGAAGAATTTTTATTGTTTTACTGAAATAGATAAACCGACAGTGGCCCTGGAGCTGCCTGTTCTGCTGTATATAAAGTTATGTATGTGAACTGTATTGTGGACCTGTAAAGTTACTGCTGTGGGATACACTGTTATCATAAGGTTTTCTGGGTTTTTTGAGCTTCTTACACAAGCAAGTATTCTATAAAGTAGAGGTTCAGTCTTTAAAGTTACTTAAAAACAATATGAAATCTCAGTTTCCATGATTTCAAAATCAAGTTGAGTGTAGAACAGATTGCTGTGGGCTTTGTCCCCTCCTGTTTTCTTCTTTGTTTAAGCTCATTTTTGGTTTTGTACTCAGTATTCACAATATCCAGTAAAAAGAGGTTCTGCAGCTATTCCCCGTCTACAGAAGAGATAAATTATGAATTAGAGATGCTTTAGATTAAAATGGAGATGAATTCCATCAAAGAAATTTAAGTCAGAATCACCAAAATTCAGTGCATTTATATATACAACTTTCCTATAAAAATCAGTGACTTAATTTCTGTTTACAGGGAAAAAAGTTAAAGGTCACTTGGACTTAGTGTCCTAGCTTTAAAAAGCTCTTACCTGGCCATCCTGCAGCGGTGAATGGTTAGTCTGTTGTAGGCATCTTCTATGTCTTTGATGTTCTTTGGACTCCAGAGTCTCTCACCAATGGCACTTGCCCGAGGCCTGAAAATTAAATTGCTTTGGTAAACATGTGGTTTAAATTCACATTTTCTTATATCTAAAGTTTATGCTTGGGAAAATTTCTAAAAAATTCAAATGTTACCACTTAAATTCCATACCATAATCTTGGAGTGAGGTTAGTTGCATCCACATATTCTCCCCATAGACAAGCTTCTCCACCAATGACCAGTTCTTTCTGTTCTTGAGAACCTATATTAAAATCATTGAATTGATGTAAATGAAGTAGTTGCTCAAAACTTTTACACAGAGGCAATAACTGGTTTCTCATTCCACCTTTACTGGAGGGCAACATTTCTGTTGTGTGGTCAGCGGAACCTTGGGAGAGACTCATGCTTTTGGCACCAAAAAAGGGTAGCAAACTTTATTCCCAAGGTGCTTGTTAGCCCATTTTGACTTTGAGTTTTATAAAAACTTACTTGGGTTCCAGAACCACTTTTCCCTCTGCTTGCCAGTGAACAGTGTGCCAGGGGAATACAAGTTGGAATACTAGTGACTGTCCCTTCCCAATAGACCTCCAGTTTTGAAATACTTTACTGGGGCCTTTTTAAGTAAACAAAAGTGAGGATAGTGAATCAGTAATATCCTGGTGGGAGATCAGGGAAGAAAACGAACAAATCAAGGTAGTGACGGGTGCTTCACTTACCATCAAAATCAAGAGGGTCCACTTTATAGAACTTTCTCCAATCTTGTCCATAAGTAATCCAATCTAAGTACCAAGGAGCAGAAAGGATCATAGGGAAGCCAGCTGCTGTGACTTGAGCTTGTTTTTCAGGATACATTTCCTGTTTCCACACTTGAACAACTGTGCCTGGCTTAAGCTATTAAAGTTAAAAACAGTATGTATAATGAGGTCCAACAATTATAAATGACATTAAAAGTTGAAGCCATTGTAGCTAGGAAAACAACTCCCTAAGATTCTTCAAAAAACACACATTTTTCCTCTTCAGAGTTAGTATTAAATGTTACTGGTTACTAGCCCTTCTGGAAAGATAATACTGGATTTGAAATTGTCATTTAACTGAGGGAAAATAAAAAGCATATAAATTGACAATTTAAAACTACCTTTATACCAATAAAGACTCATTCTTGTTTGTTCTGCCCTTATGAAAAAACTTCAAAGTACTCTAATATGTGACAAATAATGAGGTAGTGGGGGGTGGGAGGGAGAGATGGAAAGGTGGCACTAGTCTCAGTCTACAGTTTCTGCCCAAAGTTTAAATTCAGAGATAAGCTAATTTCCCCATCATGTTGGCAACAACATTATGAGGGTTCCTTCCTTCCAGCATGTTAAAATAGTAAGTCTCTCATATTAACAGAATCAGATGCAGTCCTCATACTTACCTTAACATGATCATCAAAAACCTCCTGCCAGACTATGGCTCCCTTGTTTATAGTTGAAACTATATACAAGAGCCTACCGTTGGGGGGAAGAAAAAGTTATTTCAGAGCAGAAGCTTAACAATGTGTTTAAAGCATTAACAGTTTTCTATAAAGGACTGCAGTGTTGGGAGCTGCTTTTCACTACAGCACAGCTTTATAGCAGAACTTGCTACAGTTGGGTCCGGACCCAGTGTGGTTCCTTCTTTCCAGCACATGGCTTCGGCATGTCACACGGGTTAAAAGTCATTTGCTGAATGAACATGCTAAGCGTATTCCCCAGAGTGGGGAAGACATGGCAACTCACTGGGTAGAATACAAACCACAATCTCTGGTAGGGGCATGGCTAGCTTAGAATAAACTGTAATTTAGCTTGTGGTATCAACTACATAGCGTTCAACAATTGCTAATACATAGTCCACAAATATTTCCTTGTATTTAGTGTATCTAAACCTGCCAGATATGCTGCAGGTTTAGAAAATTAGAATGTACCACACAAAAGGGAAAACAGGAAAAGGCTAGAATCTGACCTTCCTTAATTCAGGAGTTGGCAAACTATAGCCTACAGCCTGTTTTTGTATGGCTCATTAAGAATGGTTTTCACATTGTAAGTATTGTCGGGATGCCTGGGTGGCTCAGTTGGTTAAGCCACTGCCTTCGGCTCAGGTCATGATCCCAGAGTCCTGGGATCGAGTCCCACATCGGGCTCCTTGCTCAGCGGGGAGCCTGCCTCTCTGCCTGTTTGTGTGTACTCTCTGGCAAGTAAATAAAATCTTTAAAAAAAAAATGGTTTTCACACTTACAGGTATTGTTTAAAAAACAGTACTATGCAACCATGAGTCCGATGAAGCCTAAAATATTTACTATCTGGCCCCTTTTTTTTTTTAAAGCTTCCTTGTATACAACAGTACCATTCATTTCCAAGTTCCTGCAATGATGGAAACAGTCTATCTATGCATTTTCCAATATGGTAGCCACTAGCCTCATCCTGCTATTGAATACTTGAAATGTGGCTGATGTGACTGAGGAACTAAATTTACAGTTTTCTTCCTTTTAATTCAAATACATCCACATGCAGCTGTGGCTATAATACTGGACATCACAGAAACCAAGTAAATGTTCCTGGAGTTGACCAAAGGGAATGAAATCCACAGGCTGGACAGTGATAAAAACTTCACAGGGAAGCCAGGGGCTTTGAACTGAATCCTTTGAGCAGGTGAATGCTGACCTTCAACATTTATTACAAGTCTTAGTCATCACTTCATTGCTTTAAGGAAAGCAGCAGATATTGCTTCCTTCTGACACTTTGTACAATAAAGTATACCATATCTGCACTTTGACATGGAGTGGAGAGAAAACGAAAATACAGTACTAAATAGCTAAACCTTTTACAAAAGGCACAGATGAAATAAACATAGAAGTAGGCTTACAAGTAACTTACTTTTGAATATAGAAAGATTCCAGTCTTTGAAAATCTCTGCCAAATCCCTTCTGCTTCATGAAATCTAAGACTTCTGGGTTGGACTCCCTTAAACAAAAACAGTGATTAAAATTGCACTGAAAGTTTGATAAACCCAAGGTCTTTAAAGCAGCATATATCTATCCCTAACTTCATTTGTGCAGATTTTAAACTCCATAGGGAGAAAATGAGCCTAAAAAACTTTATTGTGAGTTATCCTAGTTTTCCACCGCAGATAATTTTTTTTTCCGAAAGCCGGTTTCTGATGGAAATGGCTTTCCCTCTCTCATGCCTCGCCCCTCTAAGGCTATTGGCACAGAGGATTTTTACTTGAAAAAAATCTCCACTGTCTCGCACATCTTGATTCTCCTTCCTCAAAGCTGCCATTCGAGTTAATGTTGCTGACTTAAAACCCTGCAAACAGAGATCTGTCCCCCAATCTTCCCTTTTCAGGTGGAGACCTCTAAAAAAGGATTTTAAAGAATGGTCATACCAACATGTAAAGTCCACTTCATCTCCTCCCAAGTGAACAAAGTGATCTGGAAACACCGTACCAACTTCTTTGAAAAACTGAGCCAGGAAGCAGTAAGTCGAATTCAGAATAGGGTTTATAGGTCCAAAGGTCCCAGACTGCTCAGGTCCATTGTAACATGGAGTCAGGAGGTTTTTCTGACCTGGTAGAAGTATTTTAATCACAAAGACAGACATAGGTTTGGAGGTGATTATACTACTTTCTTTTGTTGAAGCTCTAAAAAAGGTAAGCACATCTGCTAAGAGTTACAATGGCAACTCCTTCCAAACAAGATGAGGAATTCTTTTCTTGAATCCTATTCCCTGTACCTCTTTTTTCCCTTTCCACTATTCTATTTCAAATATTTCAAATATTAGTAACTCCCAAATCTTTGGCTCACCCAGACCCTTTTTCTTGATCTTCAATCCATATTTCAAATTTCCTGTTTAACACAATTTCCAGTAAGGGTGCTACTATTCTTCCCCTCTTCCCAGAGTTGATCAGTTGCCAAGTTCTATGGATCGTATATCCAGAATGTCTCTCAGTTCTGTACATTATTTTCCATTCTCATTGTTACCATTCTGGTGTAGGACTTGTTTCTTTCTCCTTCCAGTCTGTCACTTCCTCAGGTTCCCTGAAGTGTGGTCCTCCTCATGTGATGCTTTTCCTGTAACTTTCAGTGGTTTCCATGTGTCCTGATAGAGCCCACATTCCTCACCCAAGGCTCCCTACATTGTACTTCACCAGATTTCCCAATATTCTCCAAGTCCTCCCTGGTAATATTGAACAATTATAAATGCGAGCTGCTGTGCTATGTGCTCTATATTCATTATTTAACCCTCCAAAAAATTACATGATAGTTACATTTTAGAGATGGGGAACCTAAGATGAGACATTCTAGAACTCATTCAAGATCACTCAGTTTACAAAAGGCAAAAAGAGGATGCAAACCCAGGTGGTGTGGCTCCACTGCCAGTTCTTACCCATCCTATAGTGCTTACTGTTCTCAGCTGCACTACACTTGGTCAACTAATGCCTTTCCTGTTATTTCCTTTATCAGAAGCATGAATATATTTTTTGAGCTCTCAAAAGCACTTTAAGTTTTCTTCTCATCCATGAAACCATTTCTTAAATTGACTTAGCATGCTCTACTTGTAATTCTTCTTTTAGCCCTTGTTTTCATACTTTGGGCAGCACCTGGCATAGTAACTTGGTCACAATAATTACTCAATTCCATCTGTCAACAGTGTTACCTTTGTGCAAACCATAGTTAAGAACAAAATGAATTAACACCAGGTCATAAAAGATGGAGGAACTCCGGTACTCTCTGCAACTTAAAAAAAAGACACTCCTTACCTTTTCCCCAAGACTGTGTATGTCCAGGACTATCAAATTCTGGTAGGACTCGAATGCCTCGTAATCGGGCATATTCTATCACCGCACGGACATCATTTGGCGTATACACGTGAGACAAAGAATAGCTTCCCTATAAAAGCCATATTTAATAAAATGTATGGAATGTATTTGTCTACAACACTTAACAGTTCTGTTTGTACACTGGTATTGGATAGCTGATTTTTTTAGTATCACAATGTATTAAATAGTCCTATGTGATATTGGAGGACTTTTTAAAATTTTTCTTTGATCCCATTTTATTTTCATTCATTCCTTAGTAAACTCTGCAGCCTATGTGGGGCTTGAACTCACAACCCCAAGATCAAGAGTTGCATGCTCTACTGACTGAGCCAGCCAGGCGCCCCTGGAGGACTCATTTCAATTACTTATTTACTGTATCTTTTTTAATATTTTATTTATTTATTTGACAGACAAAGATCACCAGTAGGTAGAGAGGCAGGCAGAGAGAGAGGAGGAAGCAGGCTCCCCGCCGAGCAGAGAGCCCGATGCAGGGCTCGATCCCAGGACGATTAAATAGTCCTATGTGATATTGGAGGACTTTTTAAAATTTTTCTTTGATCCCATTTTATTTTCATTCATTCCTTAGTAAACTCTGCAGCCTATGTGGGGCTTGAACTCACAACCCCAAGATCAAGAGTTGCATGCTCTACTGACTGAGCCAGCCAGGCGCCCCTGGAGGACTCATTTCAATTATTTATTTACTGTATCTTTTTTTTTTAATATTTTATTTATTTATTTGACAGACAAAGATCACCAGTAGGTAGAGAGGCAGGCAGAGAGAGAGGAGGAAGCAGGCTCCCCGCCGAGCAGAGAGCCCGATGCAGGGCTCGATCCCAGGACTCTGAGATCGTGACCTGGGCCGAAGGCAGAGGCTTTAACCCACTGAGCCACCCAGGCACCCCTATTTACTGTATCTTATCAGTAAGCCCTCAGCACACTATCCATTAATTTCAGATTTATGACTAGCTCCACTTGTTTCAGGAATATCTACCATCATGTAACCATACAACAAAACAAATAAAATGTTTGACTCCAAAGTCAAACTTGTGGAAACTCTTGAGTATACTCTTCTTGTCAGTTATAGAATAAAAATTAAAACACTATTACAAAGCTAAGCTGTCACCTTTCAAAGTCATTTTAATTACTATCAGCTTTAAAAATATCCCGACATGCTGTGATAATTTTTTTAAGATTACCCTCAATCCCTTTATAGGTCACTTAAAAAGTATGGGTTGTAACTACAAAGGTGTCAGTTAAAGGTATTACTGTAGCATATTTCTCAAAGTATAAATAAATAAATATTACATGGAAATTATAAGCCGTATCTAATTTTATATGTAAATATAACCTAAAATGTCTGATCCCATGACCCCCATCAAATTTATATGCAAGATCAGATCTAACTACTCAATTATAACAGGAGACAAAAGAACATACTAATTGATAGTAGAGGGATACAAACAGCAAAACCCAGACTTTGGGAACTAGAAAAATGATTTAGTTTTAACAAAGATAAATTACCAAAAAAAAAAAAAAGAAAAAAGTAAATGGCTTGGGATGGTCACCTATATATCAAAAGAAAAGGAATGGACATACTAACTGACCACCATGTATGGAACTCACATGCATCTCATTGCAAGTAAGATTTTTTTCTTTAAGAAAAGGTAAAGGCACTTGGGAAAATGTAATGACTGGCTAGCTGGATGGTTAATTTTTCAGCTGCAATAATATATTATGGGCTTTTTGTTTTAACAAAAACAGACCTTTTTTTTTTTTTTTTTTTACCAATGAGATAATGCTGTCTGGGATTTTCGTAAAAAATAATGGCGCCAAGGGTGGGTGAGCACAGGTGATACAAGATTGGCTAAGTACTGACTACTGAAGCTGGATGACAAGGACTTGGAAGTCATTATCCTACTTCTGCATGTGTTTGAGATTTTGTGTAATAAAAAGTAAAGCAAAAGCAAACAAAAATGGAGTGCCACTAACATTTCAACCTGTACTACATCATAACATTGGAAAAAGCTTGAGAGTGTGGACAAAGGACAACATTTAGAGTCCTGGTTTTGTCCCTTCTTAACTCCAATTTGGAATGAGGTCAGTAACTGCCTCTATATTTATAGGGGGATTAAAAAAGATGACATGAGGGGGGCCTGGGTGGCTCAGTGCGTTAAAGCCTCTGCCTTCAGCTCAGGTCATGATCCCAGGGTCCTGGGATGGAGCCCCACATTGGGCTCTCTGCTCAGCGGGGAGCCTGCTTCCCTTCCTCTCTCTCTGCCTGCTTCTCTGCCTCCTTGTGATCTGTCTGTCAAATAGATAAATAAAATCTTAAAAAAAAAAGATTACATGAAGCTTGCTCCCACCTCCACTGTTACATAATACAGTTAATCTGAACACTGCTGAGACAGCCATTTATTTTTTAAGGTGCTCTCATCTCTAAAATTCTCTATATTTTTCAGAGAAAAAGTCATTTATAGAATCCAATACAACTCTAGGCTACATGATAAATATACTCAACTTTTATTAGTTGTGAGTGCTACAGGTCTCCTATATTAAGCTTCTTAAATTTTATTTGTGTAACTACTAGAGATTATTTACATTTATAATAACAATTATAAAAACAGTTTTATGGACCTACATTGCTAAGCTACAGCCTATTAAAGTTTTTAAACCATGAACATCTTTTATACTTTAATTCTATCCATAAAAAACATTTAAGGGGCACCTGGGTGGCTCAGTGGGTTAAAGCCTCTGCCTTCGGCCCGGGTCATGATCCCGGGTCCTGGGATCGAGCTCCCTGCCAAGCAGAGAGCCCGCTTCCCTTCCTCTCTCTCTCTGCCTGCCTCTCTGCCTACTTGTGATCTCTGTCAAATAAATAAATAAATAAATAAATAAATAAATAAAATCTTTTTAAAAAAACCCAAACATTTAAGATGAAAACTTATGATGAAACTTATGATGAAACCATACAAACATTTTTGAAGACAGACTACAGTAACATTAATTACTCACTTTGTTGCTTAACTCAGGAAAAGCAACGCTCTGGTAAGGGAAAGACTGGTCATCAACAATGTGCCAGTGGAGAACATTAAACTTATTAAAAGCCATGGCATCCTGCAAGCAAACATGTTAAAAAATTATACATAATACACAGATGCAATATACAGATATAATACATACACAATCCAATTATCTATATTCAGGATCTTTTCTAACATGTCTACTTCCTTTTAAATTTTTTCAGCAAAGCAGGAATGCGAAAGAAGTATAAGTCATTTACCTTAAACACTTCATGTGGGTGGCACCTGGAAGGTTCATTTGTTTAACGTCTATATTTGGCTCAGGTCATGATCCCAGGGTCCTGTGACCAAACCCCGGGTTGGGCTCCTTGCACAGCGGGGAGCCTGCTTCTCCCTTTCCCACGCCCCCTGCTTGTTTTCCCTCTCTCCCTGTCTGTGTCAAATAAGTAAAATCTTAAATAAATAAAATCACACTTCATTTGGCATGTCACTTTTCAAAAAGCCTATTCAGCATTTGTGTTTATTCTAAACAAGGAGCTAGAGCTTTGTTCTCTGAGAACGTAACAATCTTCTAAATTCCAAGTATTTATAAACAGTCGGGCAAGAATGGAAAAGAGTTCTTAGAAACAATGGGGGTATATAAGTACCAGGATTTATAATCCCCAGAGAAAAAGTCATTTGCAGAATTTAACACAATTCTGAGATCTGAGGGGTGCATGGGTGGCTCAGTCACTGGGCATCTGCCTTCAGCTCAGGTCATGATCCTAGGGTCCTGGGATCGAGCCCCGCATTGGGCTCCTTGCTCAGCAGGGAGCCTGCTTCTCTGTCTCCCGCTCCCCTGCTTGTGTTCCCTCTTTCCGCTGTCAAATAAATAAAATCTAAAAAAAAAAAAAAATCTAAGATTTGAGTGCCATCCCTTCCTTTAGAAATGAAAGAAACCTGGTAAGAGTGCAGTACTCTCAAATTCTGGGGGAAATTGGTATCAATTTTATGTACATTCTGGAGGAATAAACAATGTAATACACAAAACATAAACCGACTATTTGACAAAGATTAAAAAAATAGTAAGAGAGGGAGACTGGTTTGCCATTCCAGATAACTAAAACTTAAAGAAGCTTCCCTTCTCCATCAGGACTGAAAGGATTTGCTGATGCATTTGGGAAACAGCTTACCTAACATGGGAATTATGCAAAGAAGTCCAAGTTTTTTAGTGGATAATGGCAAGATTTTTACCATCAGAGGAGGAGTTCCTCAGCAGAGACCAGGGGCTTGCAAACTTTTTTCATAAAGGACTCAAAAGTAAATATCTTGGTTTCATGAGTTACATGGTTTCCATCACCATTGATCCTGTTGTCAGAGAGCCAAACAAAATGGAAACAAATGGACGTGGCTGTAGTCCATGAAAACTTCATTAGCAAAGACAGATGACAAAGTGGATCTAATTTGGGCTCTAATTTCCCCAACCCTTGATACTGATAATTTTAGTATATGTGCTGCCAAAGCGAGCACCTTTAATACTGATAAGATACAGAATTAGATAATGATATGAGGGTCATGTAGAAGATAGGGTAGGAAGATCCCAAGTTCATCTTGTCCCACTGACACCACCAAGGTAATAGTCACATGTAGACAACTAACACTGAAGGCAGTATAGACCTTCCACGGTCCATCACAGAGATGACCACTGACACAGCAGTGGAGATATGGTTGGGAACTAAAGCCCTGACGAGACCTAATCACAAGCAGGAGGGACTCAGCTGCACAGAGAAGTGAGACCCCACACCAGGCACCCCAGGTACCGGGGATGTGCACTGGGAGAATGAGTCTATTAACATCTGCCTTTGAAAACCAGTGGGACTTTTAACCCACTGAGCCACCAGGCAACCCACACCCACCCCACCCCACCCCCGCCGCCGTGGGCCAGAGGGCAACAGAAAACGAAGTCTGCTCTTAAGAATAAAGCATAATAAACCGTAAGACACACCAACAAAGTAGCAGTTTGAAAAAAGCCTAGGGTATACTAAAGATTTATTTATTAATCTCAGAACTTGCACTAGAAAGGGAGAGATCTTTAGGAAGCTTCCCAAAGAATCAAAATGCTGGCAGGCACCATCTCTCTTATTTCTCTTCTCCTCCCCCAGCCCAGATAGCTGAACACCTAACACTTCACCCATCTTGCTAGACCACATGCCTTGTCCCATTTCACCCACTGGCCTTAGCAAGTGTCCCTCCAAAGTGACTCCTATGTGGAGAGGAGGAGAACCCCATCTACCAGCACACCTGCAATGGAGAAATCTAGCAGACGACATCTGTCAACATCCTGGCAGTTAACATTACCAGTACTGGAATAAGTCACTGTGCCACCTGACAAGTATGGAGAAGAACATGGCATCACTTCAATCTTATTCCTGCCCAAAGCTCGTGACCTGAAATCCAATCATGTAGAAAACAGGCAGAGGTGTATTCTACAAAGTAATGGAGTCATACTCTTCCAAAATGTCATGGTTTTGACAGACAAGGAAAAATAAATGGTATCAAATTAAAGGTGGCTAAAGAGACATGACAAATAAATCCAACACCTGATACTGGACTGGATGCTGATGCGAACAACTGATGTAAGACAAATGAGGTCTGTAGAGCAGGTGATCACATGATGTCAATTTCCTGAGTTTTGATGCTGTACTGTGGTTACTGAGGTAAGCTGTTGTAGGAAATGAAAAGGGAAATCTCAAGGGGTATGGGGCATCATAGTGCAACTTGCTTATGTTTTAGGAATACATCTTTAAAAATAGAGGGGGAGAATAAAACAAATGTTCAATTTTGAAACTGGGATGTCTGGGCAAACAGTCTATGGGAGTTCTTGGCACTCTTAAGAGCTTTTCTTTAGGTTGGAAGTTACTTCAAAATAAAAAGAAAAAACTTCTAACAGAGAAATGAAAATCATCTGTATTGGCCAGAGAAGACAAACTGATAGACTGAGAGTTCAGAAAGGGACTCATGTATTTACAGGGAGTTAGTATTTGCTACTCATGGCACTGGGAGCAGTGGGGAAATTACAGATTGCTCAAAAATGATGCTGAGACTACAGGCTAACCATTTGGAAAATAAAGTGTAATACAGAATACAATGAAGTAAATTTTAACTGAATCAAGAGTTTTGTAGGAAAAGGTAGAAATTTTTTTTACGATTTTATTTCTTAGAGAAAAACCACACAAGCACACCACCAGGGAGAGCAGCAGAGGCAGAAGGAGAAACAGGCTTCTGACCGAGCAGGGAGTCCAATTCAGAGCTCAATGCCGGGACACTGGGATCATGACCTGAGCAAAAGGCAGACGCCTAACCCACTGAGCCACTCAGGCACACCTAGAATATACTTTTTAAACATTTTAAAGTAATCTCTATAGCCAACGTAGAGCTTGAACCCACAACCCTGAGATAAGAGTCACAATTTCTACCAAATGAGCCAGGCAGATGCCCTGAAAGAGTATATTAAGAGAAAATCTGAGAGGTGATTTTTCTATTTAAATCATTGTTCTGGAGTCTTCTCAGCTCACTTCCCAAGGCCAAAAATAATAAAGGATTAGATAGAAAAATATTATACTACATATAAAACTATTTACACTTCTACAGAAAAAGATACTAGTTTAAAAAACACATCTAGAAAACTTCACTACAATACAGAATGGGTAAGCATATAAAAACAAGCAAATACCAAAGTACCACTGACACACATATAAACAAACTAACACCGAAGAGCTCTTAAGTCAACAAGGAATCAACATTTCGGAGGATAAAACGGACACTGAAAATAAACTTGCCACTTGCAATATAAAAAATACAAATAGCTAATAAGTAAAAGAGGCTTCTATACACTAAAAAAAAAAAATCACAGAAGTGCCCCGCTGGTGCCCACACATTCACTCATATGTCCCCTCTAAGAGGCCATCTGACATTAAGTACTAACTTACAATATCCACCAAGATAAAATGTATCCTTCTTTAAGCCCAGAAACTGACTTGCATGTATTTATACTCAGGAAATAATCCTGACCAGTGTACAAATATAAGAATACTTACTTCAGGGACACCAGGGTGGCTCAATGGGTCAAGCCTCTGCCTATGGCTCAGATCATGATCGCAGGGTCCTGGGATTGAGGAGCCCCACATTGGGCTCTCTGCTCAGCAGGGAACCTG
Source organism: Mellivora capensis (assembly GCA_004024625.1). Classification (NCBI taxonomy): domain Eukaryota; kingdom Metazoa; phylum Chordata; class Mammalia; order Carnivora; family Mustelidae; genus Mellivora; species Mellivora capensis. The sequence continues at coordinate 37,953 of PISX010010109.1, forward strand.
CTTCCCCCCACCCCTCTCTGCCTGCCTCTCTGCCTACTTGTGATCTCTGTCAAATAAATAAAATCTTAAAAAAAAAAAACAAAAAACTTACAGTACTGTTTGTGATTAAGTTAACCTAGATGTCCATCAGCATGAGAAGTTACATTCACATCATGCATCATGGTATATAATATGTAATATTCAACTCCTTAAAAAGATGGTACAGACCTCAAAATTCTTTTTTTTTTATGACTTTACTTATTTGACAGAGAGCGCACAAGCAGGGGAAGCAGCAGGATCCCCAATAAGCAGGGAGCCCGATGTGGGGCTCGATCCCAGGAATCTGAGTACACGACCTCACCTGAGGGCAGGGGCTTAACAGCTGAGCCACCCAGGCGCCCCCAGACCTTATAATTCCTTCATTAAAAAGATGTCCATAACAAGTTTTTCTGAAGTAGCAAAAGTGCAATTCTATATAAGTTTTTATTAAATTTTTTTTAAAGATTTTATTTACTTATTAGAGAGAGAGAGAGAGGGCCCAAGTCGGGGAGGAGAAGAGGGGGACCTGGACTGGACAGAGGGAGAGGGAGGAGACTTCCCACTGAGCAACATGGGGCTCGATCCCAGGACCCTGAGATAATGACCTGAGCCAAAGGCAGTTGCTTAACCAAATGAGCTACCCAGGCGCCCTCCATTTAAGTTTTTTAAAGAGTTATGTCATATGTGTTAATACTTTCATTTTTTAAGTGTAAAATGAGATAAATGGGACATAGAAATTGATATCAACCTTTGGTAAATGCAAATACGGGATTACCACCTCTGCACAGCTACGTTCCAACTTCTTACACTAAGCATTTCTTTCTTTCATGAAAGTGATAATAATGTCTTTTGAAGAAAAAAATTCAGGGTATTAGTGCAAATGCAAAAACTACTTTTTAATAAGACACTGTGCATAAGTGATCAAGTGAAAGTGCAGAAAAACATAGGAGGAAAACCTCCATACCCCTACAAACTGCTGGTGACTGTGGGGATGAACCAGTAAGTGGACAGGAAAAAACAGTTCCTCTCAACCTCCAAACCAGTTCCCACCATCTGAAGTCATATATTCCTTTGAAACATCTCCCTAGGGATAAAGCAGCTTCCAGCCTCCTTTCTATGCCACTTTAAGCAAATTAAATGGAGATCACAATGTTAACAGACACTAACTTTCTCAACTGAGGAAAGAGGTTCTCCAAGGGAGGCAGGAAAAGAAAGCTCAGTGCTTTACTATATGACAAACAACCACCCCCCCCCCCGCCATGTTCCAACTTATAAAACGGAGTCAAGAACCCGTGTAAAGTAACACCATAAAAGGACACGGCTTCAGCAGAGACAATGGGGAAAATAATTACCTACCAGAGTTTTAAGTATACTCTTAATGGGCAGGAAGTGTCTAGCTGTATCAATTAAAATTCCTCTGTGTGGAAACCGTGGAGAATCAATAATGTTGACTTCATTGATGGTGAACTAGAAAACAAAATAGAATTGATTTATTTTTAGAATTTTTCTCTTGACTTGAGCTAAGTGAAGACTGTATCTATGCAAGAACTGCATAAAAGATTTAGAAGAAAGTGTGAAATTTTTACCAGAGAAGCTAAACATTTGGAAAGAACAAACATTTAAGAACCAAGTAAGTAGCTAAAAACTTTATATTTTTCTTGTAGTAATCCAACAATTTTTAGTAACATAATAATCATACTTACAGTTCCATAAGAATCTTGATAAATTAATTGGCTAAAGGTCTCTAAACCTAGGAAGAATAAAATCGATAATTTTTAATTATCAATCAATTAATTGCATTAATTTATAATATAATATGTAATTTAATATGTAATGTAATATAATGTAACAGATTGAGTGAATAAAAGTCATATTATACAAACGTACACCCATAACCAGAAAAGGCAAAAAAAAAAACTAAATATAATGTCACACCTATACCCTCTAACATATTTTCTAAAATCAAAGCTTAGTTTTTATTATTTTTAATTGTTTTTTAAAAAAGATTTTATTTACTTATTTGACAGAGAGAAAGATAGAGTACAAACAGGGGGAGTGGCAGGGAGAGGGAGAAGCAGACTCCCTGCTGACCAGGGAGCCTAATGTAGGACTTGATCTCAGGACCCTGGGATTATGAGCTGAGCTGATGGCAGATGCTTAACCAACTGAGCCATCCAGGCACCCCCAAAACTCAGTTTAAAAAAAAAAAAATCCCTGTTGCCATCTCATTAAATACTTTACTTCACTGTACCCACACACTGGGTTTTGTCTGAACAAGAACACAAAAATGAATAGTGATTTAATACAACAAAATACTAGTTACTTAATAAATTAATAGCATTATAAAGAAGAATTTTTATGATAAAATATAGTAACTTTAGAAGATAAAGTTAACAGAGAGGGGAAAAGGTTCGAAACCACCATGAACTTGTATTAAGGGCCCAAGTTAAAACTTAAATTGTTTTACTCATAGCTGTAAAGACTATCTCCTGAACATTTTCACTCAAGTGGACTGTTTCCTTAATACATTATATTAAAAGCCAATTCCTCGGGGCGCCTGGGTGGCTCAGTGGGTTAAAGACACTGCCTTCAGCTCAGGTCGTGATCCCAGGGTCCTGGGATCGAGCCCCGCATCGGGCTCTCTGCTTGGCGGGGAGCCTGCTTCCCCCCCTCTCTCTGCCTGCTTTTCTGCCTACTTGTGATCTCTGTCAAATAAATAAATAAAATCTTTAAAAAAAATAAATAAAAGCCAATTCCTCTAGCTGCCCTTGACTTTACCATAATTTTTTTTCTTAAAAGCTTTTAATTTTTAATGGATCTCTACACCCAACACAGAGCTCAAACCCACAATCCCAAAAATCAAGAGTCAAATGCTCCACCGACTGAGCCAGCCAGGCACACAACTTTACCCTAATTCATCATTCTAGCTGCAAGTGAAAACTTCAACCTAATAGTCCAAAGTCAAAAAGGAAAGAGGAGACATAACTGATGCCACGGAAGTAAAAAGGATCATCAGAAACAACCATGTACAATTATAAGCCAGAAGATTTGACAACCTAGAAGAAATGGATCAATTCCAAGAAACATATATCCTACTAAAACTGAATCACTAAGAAATTAAAAAAACTGAAAAGACTGCTTACTAGTAAGAAGACTGAATCATTAATCCAAAACCTTTTGACAGACAAAGTCCAGGACCAGGCTTCAGAGGTGAATTCTACTAAACATTAAAAGAAGAATTAACACCAATTCTTCTCTCAAACTTTAAAAAAAAAAAAAATAGAGGAGGCAATACTTTCAGACTCATTTTACAAGGCTGCAAGGCTAGCATTACCCCAATACCAAAAACAGGTAAGAAAAGAAAAAAGAAAATTACTGCCCAATATCCTTGATGAACATGAATACAAAAATCCTCAACAAAGGTGGCGGGGCACCTGGGTTAACACTCAACCTGAATCAAATCCAAGGCCTCCTTTATTTTTAATTACTGTAACCAGTTAGCTCACACTAAAAAAATAATTTTTTAAAAACCCTACTATTTGGAAGTCAGTGGAACAGTATCTCATCAAATTAGATATTGGATAGATAGATTAGATAGAGGAAGTAAAAGAAGCTTCTGAACGGGAAAAATAAATGTCCCAATACCCAAACTTTGTTCCAACTCTGAAATTCAGAAAAAGCTTTTAGGGTTTCTCTCTGCCTATCGCCTCTAACCCCTCTAGGTATGTATTTAACACTATTCCTGTAAACATGGTTATGTTTCTGAATCCACAGGAATTTAAAATGGTGGAAAGGTCCTCACCCTCTTCCCACTGTTAAAAGAGTGTATGTGGTTGACTGTGCCTCACCAAGACTTTCATGATCAAGTGATTCCTGGCCAAAAACCAAAAGCAGAATCACCCCGTTCCCCCCAGTGGGTTCAGATGAAAACTGGTAATAAAATCAGAAACAATCCCAAAAGGAGACACCAGAGAAGAACCAAGAAGACTGCGTAAGGAGTCATATAGGAGATGAGATGGCCCACAGTTATTTACACTGTATGGAGATCACTAGGGTCTCACTGTATTAAGCTGAAAACTTCACCACTAGCTGGAGGATATGTCTTATTGCGAAAGTTATTTTTCTCTTTGTTTCTATGCTTCTGCATTAGCAGGTTTAGCAATAAATCTGAGATATTTTGCTTGTAAGTAAATACATTTTTTTTTAAGATTTTATTTATTTATTTGAGAGAGAGGCAGTGAGAGAGCATGAGCGAGGAGAAGGTCAGAGGGAGAAGCAGACTCCCCGTGGAGCTGGGAGCCCGATGCGGGACTCGATCCCGGGTCTCCGGGATCATGACCTGAGCCAAAGGCAGTCGTCCAACCAACTGAGCCACCCAGGCGTCCCAGTAAATACATTTTTTAAACAAGGGGAGAGAGATACGTGCTACTGAGGTTGACAAGAAATGACAGTGAAACAGACTGGAAAGAAATGCCCTTCTCCGAGCAGGCTGAGGCATTTATAGCTCCATCCACATTACAGTACCAAGAGCATGAACGAATTACATTCATACATAAATATGGTAACGTTCAAGCATTTTTCCAAAAGTCAAACGATCTTTCTCGCATGCTTTAAGTATACATGTGTGATGGAAATAATTTTGGAAATACCTGACAAACCATCTGTGAAGGGCCCAAGGAAGCAAACTTTTGCTGTGCTTGATTTCCCAAAGCACCAAACAGAGATATTTCTTTACTAGAAAATAACAATCAAACTACATATAACTTACCTCGTAATACTCCCCAAACTCTTTTGGCCTTGAGAAAAGCCACTGGTCCTGCCACAGCTAACGTATCTGCATGGGGGGGGAGGGGGAGGAAGTCTGTTAATCCCTCAGTCACACAACAACGTATTTCTTAAACATATAATTGATATTTCTGGAGCATTCCTTTCCCCTGAGCTCCAGGCTTATTTCTCCAACTCCTCCAGTACATCTTCACAGAGATATCCTGCGGATTCCTACAACCCCACAAGCCCAAAGCCAAGCTCCCCCGCCCCCTGCCACATGCTGTCCCTGCCAGTCCCCACTGCGCCTCATCTCTGTGGGGTACAGTAGTGCCCTCCAACCAGGAAAGCTTCTCAAGTCAAGAATCTGGGTGTCATCTCCACAATTCCTCATTTTCCTTCAGGTGGATTATTGTCTCCACTGCCCCTCAATAGAGTAAGTTCCTAATTAAGCTATGATTTTAAATCCAAAGGGCAAACATTCCTCAGTTCTGTAATTCCTTCTGAAGCCTCAAGGAGCATTCAAATCTTCCACTCCACCTAAGGCCAAGTGTTATCTCTACTCTTTCTCTTCTACTTCTACGGTTCTCTACTTGCCTTGTACCTACCTTTCCGCACTATCCTCCTAAATCTCCCTTAAGATTTACCTCCTAACTCACTTGAGCTGAACTGAGCTGTGCCCCACTCGATAAAAGGACCACACCCAGCTCCAGGTGGCTGCTTCTGAGCCAAGGGGGGACACTGATCTTTCAATGTTATAAATCACACTCTCCCTAAGGCTGCACCAACAGTCCTTGTAGACTTTTGGAGAGGTTTAGAGTGGAGACAACCATAGATAAAGTAAAGCACCAGACAGTACAGAAGGAAGCTGAAGGGCCTGCCAGACGTGGGCTCTGCTGCACTACAGACACTTGGGCGGCAGGTTAATGGCCCATGGCCTATCTGGATCACACCATCGCCCTCCACCACCACTGCCCACACTGGCACCCAAGAGCAAGCTGCACGTAGGGGAAGGAGCTCTAGCAACAGCCAAGAATCACGTAACCTTCTCAGGTGACAGTCTTCTGACTAGGCAGCCCTTCCCATGAGAAGACCGAAGTGCTGAGTTAGCAAAAGGCCAGGCTAAGCCAGGAACTGCTGTTTTGAGTACAATCTAATCATGTTTCCTCTCCAGCTCTATTAAGTTCTTAGCCACCAGACTCACTGGCTGCTGTTTAAAACTTTTTTTTTTTTTAAAGATTTTTTTCACCAATTTGATAGAGTACACGCACACGAGCACAAGAGCAGGAGGAGCTGTAGGCAGAGGGAGAAGCAGACTCCCCGCTGAGCAGGGAGCCGGATGTGGGGCTCCATCCCAAGGACCCTGGGATCATGACCTGAGCAGAAGGCAGATGCTTAAGCCGTTGAGCCACCCAGGCATGCTAAAAACACTTTTTAATGCATCACAGTTTTCAGAGCTCCAGGAAATAGTTTTAAAGACAAAAAAATCACCTAAACACATCAATACATTGCATGGACTCAGCACTCATTATTTTCCAGGAGCTGCTGATCTTAAGAAAGACTTGGACTCCACTTAATGCAAAACCCATGAAGAGAAAGCAGTTAAAAGAAGATTTTGTTTTCTAAATGTATGGACACCTAAGCTGTAGAATTTTAATTTTTTTTAAGGATTTTTTTTTTTTTTTTTTTTTTGGACAGAGAGAAGAAAAGTACAAGCAAGGGGAGCGCCGGGCAGAGAGAGAGAGAGAGAGAGAGAAGCAGGCTCCTCGTAGAGCAGGGAGCCCGATGCGGTGCTCGATCCATGGATCCTGGGATCATGACCTGAGCTGAAGGCAGAGGCTTAACCCACTGAGCCACCCAGGGGCCCCCGAATTCCAATTTTTAATTCAAAACCGAACTACTGGTGTTAACAGCGATTACCCTCCCTGATGTGGGATCTTGGACTTCTCAGTTATCCCTTTCTGCTTTTTGCACTGTAACTACTTTGTCTTCAGGAGTGTACATACAGATAACATCAATAAATGATTCTTTAAAAATAAAACAGATTGGGGGATGCCTGGGTGGCTCAGTCAGTTGGGCCACTGCCTTTGGCTCAGGTCATGGTCCCAGGGTTCTGGGATCGAGTCCCGCATCGGGCTCCTTGCTCAGCGGGGAGCCTGCGGGGAGCCTGCTTCTCTCTCTGCCTCTGTCTACTTGTGTGTCCCTCTCTCTCTGACAAATAAGTAAAATCTTTTTAAAAATACACAAATAAGTAAATAAATAAATAAAACAGACTGAGCACCTGGGTGGCTCAGTTGGTTAAGCATCTGCCTTCAGCTCAGGTCATGATCCCAGAGTCCTGGGATCGAGACCCGCCATCTGGTTCCCTGCTTCTAGTGAAGCCAGCTTCTCCCTCTGCCTCTCTCGAATAAATAAATAAAATCTTAAAAAGTAAAATCAAATAAAAATAAAATAGATAAGGTTAACATCACTTTTGAGATGCCCACTCAATTCCCTCTATTTTGGTCAGAAAAAACACACTTACCAGACCTTCCCCTGGGCATTTACATACACGTATGTATAACAAATGTAGTCCTGCCATATATGTGTGTTTCTGCGCATGTCCTGATATGCAAACAGTACCCTACTTCTCATATGCCCTATGCCCACCTCTGCAGTTTATCTCGGCAAGCTCTCCAGGCTGTTCTCCCACTCGGCCTCTTTATTCTTCCCTCTAGTACAGCAGTCTTCAGCACCCATGGACAGGATACATGCAGTCATTCTTGTACTGATGAACACGTGGTTTTGTTTATAACTCTTCACTATGACAGGCAAGCTGCATCAAACAGCCTTGTTATATGTAATTCTCTACAGTAGACACTAGTTCACTTCCGGTTCAAGGGCATATATATTTTCCCTTTTAATACATAATACTGTGGCACTTGTCATTTCCTTCAACATTTTCTCACACTCTGGAACAACAGTCAATATCATTTCCATCATTACAACAGCTGATTCATTTTCTCATCATCTTCATCAACGAGTTCAAAACTGAAGACTAGTTTCTCCTTCAACCAGAAAATTTCAGTCAGCTTGTCCTAAGAAGCCTCCCCTTCAGAATAAAGGTTTGCAAAGCTGAATGGCTGACAAACTATACCTCTCCATTCTCAAAACACGGCCGTTTTCTGGAATTTACGATGTCATCAAGTATTGCTAACAGACGGCAAAGATTCCTTGGCAAGTTAATGATCACTTCCATCTCAATTCATACTGCAAAACCTAATTCATGAAGTGTGTGAGTGCTGTCAACTGAAATCACATGTCTGACGGTCACAGATAATCCTGTTTATCTTCTACGAACAGCTAGAGAATTGAAGAGAAATGAACTTACTTTCCAGAGATGCAGAAGAAATCTGATCTAGGGGCACCCGGGTGGCTCAGTGGGTTAAAGCCTCTGCCTTCAGCTCAGGTCATGATCCCAGGGTCCCGGGATCAAGCCCCGCATCAGGCTCCCTGCTCGGCAGGAAGCCTGCTTCGCCCTCTCCTGCTCCCTCTGCTTGTGTTCCCTCTCTTGCTCTGTCTCCCTCTGTCGAAGGAAGGAAAGAAGGAAGGGAGGGAAGGAAGTAAAGAGGAAGGAATCTGATCTACACTCAGAGAATGAAGAGATGAACCTAACTATAAAGCAGTCTGAGGACACAGGAGTCACTCTTCTCTTAGATATGGGGTAGCCCCTCTATCCTTACACTCCGCTCCCCCGTCTGCTCTGCTCTGTCTGCACTTACCCTAGCATCTACGTCCTCACATTGCTCCCCTTGGTTCCTTGCTGTAATTCCACAATCTTCCCAGTCATGAGGCCCTATGAAAACAGCCTGCCCAATAGCTTCCTTCCAAAACAATCGGGGAAAAGCCCAAACATTTTAGGCCAACAAAAATATATAGCTAAATGGTGACTGCACTGTAAAATGAAACAACTCCACCCCATTCCCGGTTCTGCATTATCTCCGTGTCAGATTATAAATAGAGATCACGAATATAAGCAGAGATTGATTCTCAAAATAAGTTATCAAGATGTCAAAAAAAAGGGATTAGCAAAGTACATTATTGCACTAAAAATGTCACCAGAAAGTACTTAGTACATGTTTACAATGTTAGGCCAAAGAGCAGACTACAAAAGCCACATGGACAGTATTACACCATTTTCATGTCATTTTTATATGTTTATACTTAAACCTATGTATATTTCAATGTTTAACTCTAAAAAAACAACACATCCGAAATAATAGCGATTGAATGAGTGCTGGGGTTATGATGATTTCTTTCCTCCTCTTCACTTACTGTACAGATTTTCCACAATGACTATGAATTACTCTTTATTTTAAGGTTTTATTTATTTGACAGAGGGCAAGAGATCACAAGTAGTCAGAGAGGCAGGAAGAGTGAGAGGGAGAAGCAGACTCCCCGCTTAGCAGAGAGCCTGATACGGGGCTCCATCCCAGGACCCTGAGATCATGACCTGAGCTGAAGGCAGAGGCTTTAACCCACTGAGCCACCCAGGCACCCTATGTATTACTTTTATCATCAGACTTTAATGGTAATTTTAAAAATCAAATTTATAAACTCACTGACCAAGAACTCAAAATAGTTCACGACATGGAACCTATTTGTGGCACGTAAGCCCCTCGCAAGCAGCTTAGAACATGATACACTCACATTGCACAGGTACTCACAGGACTCATCTGAAGTGATATTGGGGTAAAGATCACACTCCGATTCCAGGACAACTGAGACGAGAAGTTGCTTTAACTCTGCTGCACTATTACGTTTAGGAGGGCCAAGCTGTGACTTTTTGAGATCAAAAATATAGTCATGGTATCTGTATGAGAAATAAATGCAAACAAATTTTTAAAGCACTGCAGCCAAGTTTTAGATACACGTGTGGCTGTGTACATTGCAACTGACTCCTCCCATCCATGCTACCCAGTACTGGTCCAATGAGGGGCTCTCACTCCAACCTGCACATTACAATTTCTGGGGGAGCGTTTTGGAAATAGTGATGTCCAGACCATCAGATTTAGAATCTCTGCGAGTAGGATACAGGCACAGGAACTTTGCAAGTTATGACCCCCACACTTCCAAGTGCCTCATACGAAATTGCTATTAAGAATTAGTAATCAAACGAGTAATGGTAATCCCATCACTCTTCGGTATGCAAGCCAATTAATTATAACCAGCGATGGAGGTGGGGCATCAGGGATGGTGGTGGCAGGAAGTTTCCTACACTAAGTGTGCAACAAGAGTCCCATTCCTCAGTATGGGATACCTGGACTAGTTGCACCCTAGTTGCAGCCACTAAAGGTGGCAGAAATCGAAAGAGTATGGATTCCCTAACGATACTGTTGAACGCCTCAGTCAACTAGAATCCTCCCTGATTTTGGACTTCCTGAAGTGTGAGATAATAGGTGTTATTATTACTTGAGCTTGACTGAGTCAGAGCTCCTCCAACAAAAATATCCTAGCTATTGCACAACCCCCTCCCCCCCCCCAAAAAAAGGGTCATTGAATTCTCAACATGGCCTTTAAAATTTACATTCTGCTGATACCCAAATACCAGAGAAACGGGATATTAAAACAACATTTAAAGGTGCTCAAGGACCAGGTAGACTTCAAAGCAGTTAACATTTTAGATTTTGGTAATCTAAAGATGTAAAAAAAAAAAGGGATTAGCAAAGTACATTATTGCACTAAAAATGATGTCACCAGAAAGTACTTAGTACATGTTTACAATGTTAGGCCAAAGAGCAGACTACAAAAGAGGTTGTAGTCAGAGGTTGTGTACGCTAAGTGTAAGAACATCCGGTGTGCTTCCAGAAAATTAAGGAGAGCTAGTTAAGTTCCAGTAAGTTTGGAGCATGTGGAAGTTAATGAGTCAAGAGAGTGGAATGGATGAAGGTGCTGAGAGCCCCTTCCATGGGAAAACCTCAGTAGATTCAGAAGCAAATTAAGATCAATGAATTGTAAACTTAGAAATGGTTAAGATGGTCAATTTAATTTTATGTGTATTTTACCACTCTTAAATAAATTTTTTAAAAGGAAATTAAAATTGCCAGCAGCTCTTAGATCTGAGTTAGGTGCTGGCTTGTCCCAAATACGGAAAAGCTTGGTCCTGGATATTGAAACTCCAACAGAAAACTCAAAGGGTTCTAAAGCAGTGCTGTCCAAGGGTTAATTTTGCCTTTCGGGAACGGAGGGTGTGCACTTTTTGTTCAGAGAAAACAAATGAGTGACTAGCATGTAATGGACCTCATACTACAAGTTGAGGAAGTTGTCACACCTGACCGAGCTCTCTGCTTCCAAAATGCATACTATTTCAACGCAAGGTTTACGATATAAGCTGGGCACTTCAAAGACAGGAGCCCCTCGTTCTCGACAATCTAGGGCCTACACTGTGTGTGCTCCCGACCACCTAGCACCTTTGGAACACCCCCATCATCTCCACGTTCTACCAACCACACTGCACTTTTACTCTTGTAAATACCCTTGTTAGTTCCTAGAGCGCTCACCTGCATGCCTTCAAGTCTCAGCCACAGGACTAAAGTTTTATAACCTGCTTCCTAACAAGGTAGGGTATAATTAACAACAGCTGCCTCACATACCAGGCATGAATTAGTTAGGCCAACTCCAGATAATCACCTGCACTGCCTTAAAATGCCTACCCTTGTTTTGAAACCATCTCACACCTGACTCAAGTCCTGGTTATCCAACCACCACCAACTCATCTTCCCTGCTTGCTTGCCATACTCCTACCAGTCCTTTCAAGCCTATTACCAAGTCCTTTTCTACTAAGAGTATGGCACAGAAGGAAAATAGTTTTACCAACTGAATCTCAAAGGAAAGATTTCCTAGCCATGAGTTTCCTTTAAGATGACCTTCATGTACTTCTTCCTCCTCAGTATCCCAAAGCAACCAACCACCTTGGCTTTATTCCCTCATACTGACTCTAGCCATTCTGACCGGTTTAGCAGATTCAGTACCAAAGGCTCACTAGAGTATACATCTAAAATGAGGGTAACACTATCCACCCAGTTGCAGGAAAGTGAAGGAGACAAAGAAGCCATCCTGGGACTCTTTAGCTTATGCTCCAGGTCCATCTGGGGCCAGCAGGTGTTAAGCTGGTTTTGCGTGCACACACACGCCCCACCAGGTGTCTGCTGTTCTGCAGGCAAAATTAAGCTATGATGCTCACCAGACACAGACAGACAAACATCTGGGAAAATAAAGCGGCAGTACAGCCAGCACCAAATGACACTTGTCTCCAGCACTACAGGCCTTCAGAAGAGTCCAGCAGACAGAGGTCTCACAGTGCGGCTACGCCACAGGCAAGCCGAAACACCTTCCCAAGAGCAATCTGCCTCGTATTTGGTGTGGTCAGCAAAGCCAGGCTGTGGGCTGCCTCCGCGTTACGGAATTCACCCTGTCTGTGGCCAAAGGGGTTCCAGACGTGGAAATGTGGGGTGCTCCGGGACTAAACGGGAAGCTGCCGGGGCCAGCATGTGACCTGCCCGCCGCGAAATGCAAAGCAGATATTGCGGCACAGGGATCACATCTAAGTAATTAGATGAAGACGGAGAACATTTCGTATGAAACAGATTGGGGGAGTTTGGGGCAACGCTCCAGCCTGAGCACCTTCTGAACTGTTACCAGATTCGGCGAGTGCGGTGGGGAGGCGGCCTTTAAATGGCAAGCCACCAGGGAATCCTGGTCCCAAGCTTTAAGCACTCATCCTTTTCCTGGAATTTCCTTCAAAAAGGAAGCTGCCACCCCCAACCTTCTCCATCCGCCCTCTTCTCCCCTCCAAGGCGAACACGGCCACGGATTGCGAACCGACCCCCTCCCCTCAGTACTCGGCACGCAAACAGGGCTCTCGAGCGCCCAGAACGTCCCTGAGGAGGGAGGACGGGGAGGGGAAGAGCTTGGGTTTCAGCACCTACGTGTCCGAGCTCTCCCACCTTCTAGACCTGCCACTCTGATCAGGTCCCTGGCCGGTCGGGGCTGTTCCCTCATCCGGGAAACGGGGATACGAGCGCGCCCCCGACTTCGCTCCCCGCGCCCGCACAGCCCCCCAGGGGTCCGCCCGGCCGCGCGCGAGGTGCGCTCACCGCCGGAACGCTTCTTGCAGGAGGGAGCAAGAGGGGCCCGCGGTGGACGAGGGGTCGTAGGAGAAGGAGAAGTTCTCGCGGGAGACGACCAGCAGGCGCGGAGACATCTTCACCGAGAGCGGCATAGGCCACAGGGTCGGGCCGGGCGCGGCGAAGGAGCGTGGGGCCAGCGCCGCCAGCAGCGCTAGCAGCGCCGGGAGCCCCAGCCCGCGGTGCTCCATGACCGCCCGGCTGTTCGGTCGGCCCGGGTGTGCGCGAGAGGCAGGCTGCACACCTGCCCTCCCCGCCCGCCGCGAGGAGGAAGTACCGAGCGCCGGCGTGCGGGAGTCAGCTGACGGCGCGCCCTGCCCGAGCCCGCCTCCGGGCCCGCCTCCGGGCCGCTAGGCCCGCCCCCGTCGCCTCCACGCCACGCCCGCCACGCCCCGCCCCGCCACGCCACGCCCCACTCTGGCCGCTGCGAGCCTTCGGTGGAGACCCGTACCGCCGCGACCCGAGGGGAGGCCGGGGGGAAACGCTGGAAACGCGGCTCGGGGCGCCGCCGGTGAGGGCGCCTGACGCGGGGGTTTTGTTGGCTTACTCCCAAACCCAGGCTGTCCTCGGACAATAGCTCAGCTTGAACTGAAGCCTCCCGTCAGAAATCCCCGGGGCAGGGTTTGGAACAGGTGGGAGGTTAGAGATTCTGCAGATTTTCCGTGAGAGAGTGTCTCGGCGCAGGACTCCTGGACACTTCGGAAGGACACCGTGGACCCAGTTAATTAGGCAGATGATACAAAGAGGCAATATATTTTAGCGAGGGGTTAATATTGCCAGACTATAATTTTCAAAAAAACTACAAACATGACAATTACAAAATAGAATACAAATGTGTCAAATATCTAATTCGCCATGACTAAATAAGTCTGGTTCAAAGACAATTTAATAAAGCAGTGTTAGAATAAGATTGCTAAATAGATTTAAAATTGGGAAATGTGCTGCAATCAATGACTCAGCCCAAAGTAACCTGGAAACTCCCATCCTCCAAAAAAAAAAAAAAAAAAAAAAAGAAGAAGGAAATTCCATTTATAATGAACTGCTAAGAGCAACTTAAACATTCATTGTGGCAGGCCTCTCTATATATTTGGAGATTAAAAAGCAGATCTAGAAACAAGCAGACACAATGTCATTAGATCCTATGTGGCAGGAATTCAAATGTCCTCTCTCTCCTCTCTCCCCCACCTTAGCCCTCCTCTTCCCCCTCTCCTTTCCATATATACCTCTATTTTCCACCTCAGTTTTTCTCCACATTGGCTTCATTCTCAGACTGGCTCTTCATGATAGCTCTCTAAATCTTGGGTAGCAAGAACAATGCCTCAAGGGAGCTTAGGTCCCCCACTCATTCCTTCTAGCAGTCCTGATAAAAAGGATTCCAATTGAAAAGCTTGATTTCACACCCACCCCTAAGGCAAAGCGAGTTAAGTTACAGGACCAATGTGGAATGGAGGATGCTGATGTTCCCCCAAGAATAGGTTATCAAAAAGAAAACTACAGCCCCAAAATGGCATCACTTAGTTTAGAGCCCCAAGTCACCAAACCAAGACTTAATACCCAATGTAAATATAATTCCAACCCCCCAGGAATATAACCTATAACCAGTCAACATGGAATTTCCTGGTCAGTACTAGGAAATTTACTGATGGACCCTATACACTCTCCTAAGGAGGGCAACCCTGCCTAAACAATGTATTCCTTGCTAATACATTCTGTCCTTTTTTTTTTTAAATGCCCTCTCTTGCTTCTTTTTTTTAAGATTTTTTTTTTTTGGACAGAGATCTCAAGTAGGCAGAGAGGCAGGCAGAGAAAGAGAGGGGGACACAGGCTCCCCGCTGAGCAGAGAGCCCAATGCGGGGCTCAATCCCAGAACCCTGAGATCATGACCGGAGCAGAAGGCAGAAGCTTTAACCCACTGAGCCACCCAGGCGCCCCTGCCCTCTCTTGCTTTTAAATATGTTTCTCTTGTTTAGCTCAGCAGCATTCCCTTCTACTTGCTGGATGAGAATGCTGCCAGATTCATGAATCACTTAATAAACCCAGTTAAATCTTAAAATCGACTCAGTTGAATTTTGTTTTTTAACAAGGTGTTCTGTTGCCAGAAGAAGAAAGGGATCCTAGGCAAGCCAAAACTGCCTATCTACCACAGTAAGGATTCTGAAAATTTTGGTGAAGAGCTGTAAGACTTCAAAGAAACTTCATGTGATGTGCTTAAATACAATTCTTCCATAAAAGCAAGCATCAATGCCACACTATCCTTCCCTAGTTTTATAATGAATATAAGTTTAATTTGCAGTATCCACCTTCACTGCCACTTTTCACTTTTAATTGAGGGCTAACAGCATAATTTTTCCAAGATTCAATCTCTAGTTCATATTGTTGAAATTACCACATCTTTAATGACAACTTCACCTTGCGTCTTAGTTATCTATTGCTGTGTAACAAATTACTGCAAAACACAGGGACTTACAAGCAGAGAGAGTCAATTATCATATGGTTTCACTTATTTGCGGAGCATAACAAATAACAACGAGGACATGGGGAGATGGAGAGGAGAAGGGTGTTGAGGGAAATTGGGGGGGAGATGAACCATGAGAGACTATGGACTCTGAAAAATAACCTGAGGGTTTTGAAGGGTCGGGGGGTGGGAGGTTGGGGGAGCCTGGTGGTGGGTATAGTGGAGGGCACGCATTGCATGGAGCACTGGGTGTGGTGTAAACTTGTGATCTCTGTGAAAAAAATAAATAAAATATTTAAAAAAAAACAACAAAAAACACAGGGACTTACAACAACAAGCAGTAAATGATAAGATAATATCTCATGGTTTCTGTGATTCAGGAATTCAGGAGTCTTTGCTGGGTAATTCTGTTTCAGAGTCTCTCACGAGGTTGCAGTCATCTGAAGACATTTTTCTAAAGGCTTTGCTACTGTTGGAGGATGTGATTCTGGGCTAGCTGGCATGGCTATTGGCAAGAGACCGGAGTTCCTTGCTGGCTATTGGCTGAACACCTCAGTTACTTGCCACATGAGGGTTTCCCTAGGGTTTTTTGTGCATATTCACAACATGGCAGCTGGCTTCCCCCAGACCAAGTGATCCAAGAGACAGCAAGAGCAAAGAGGAGGCTAGGACACCTTTCCATGAGTTCATCTTGTTTTTGTTTTTAAAGATTTTATTTATTTACTTGACAGACAGAGATCACAAGTAGGCAGAGAGGCAGGAGAGAGACAGAGAGGGAAGCAGGCTCCCTGCCAAGCAGAGAGCCCGCGGGGCTCGATCCCAGGACCCTGAGATCATGACCTGAGCCGAAGGCAGAGGCTTAACCCACTGAGCCACCCAGGTGCACCAACCATGGTTTCATCTTGTAAGTGACACTTCCATCACATTCAATAGTCCTTAAAGCGACTTATTAACTGTACACATCTACAGGGAGAGAAATTAGGCTACACCTTCTAAAGGGAGGAGTCTACTCTCTGACGACAAATTATTTATATTCCTCCCATATATAAAATGTATTTCCTTACTCCCAAGAACCCTCAAAGTCTCATCCTTTTGGAAAATTAGCTTGAAATCCAGAATGCTGGCATCTAAATTAGTGCTAAGTATGGATGAGGCTCCTAAATGTATCCTTAAAATCCTTAAGTACAGTTTCTCTTAATCTACAGAACTATGAACCAGAGACAAGTCATCTGCACCATATACACATAAAATACAATGGTGAGACAGACCTAGGATAACCAGTATAAATAGTTCTGTTCGAAAGAGGGAAAATGAGAAGCACCAAGGGATAAAGCAATTCCCAAATCCAGGCAGGCCACTTTTGGTAGTTCCTTGATTAGGATTCAAAGACAGGAAATAATTTTCTGTGACTCTTGACTCCACTCTCTGGCTTTGGGTTCTGCCTTTGGGTTCTGCCTTCTGAGTCATGTCTGCTTGTTCATGGAAAATAGCATGTGTTTGAGGCTGAGTAAATTTCTCTGTTGCTGTCCCTGTTGCTCAGTTTAAATAGGCAGCATTTCCACAATACATTTGCGTTAAAAACTGTTGATTCCCTGTGAATCTCACTGAGGTTCATGCCATTAGATAAAAGCTATGCCCACCAATCTCTTCAAGATATGCCCTTCCCTACCTTGGGCTTCTACTGGGAACAGCATCCTGGGAAACCCTATTGTCTGATTGAGAGGATCTTTCAGGCATACCCTTAAAAATATTTAGATGACCTTTTGTCTCAATGACAGATACTCTGAGACTTTCTGAGGTCTTTAGGGATTTTATATTCACAACCTTGGTTTTGTGTTTAGACCTGTTTTCCTGAGAGCACCTGGGCTTGATCTTTGCCCGGAAGCCAAGTCTTCATATTCATTGCCTGTCTAGAAAATTTGGAAATTTAAAAAAAAAAATTAAGTCTTGGTGGCTTGGTGTTTAACAGTCCTTCCTTTTCTTTACTTTCTTTCACATGTTTGTACAGCAGAAAGATGAAGCTAGGAGGCACCTTGAATATTCTAGTTGGACAGCTCCTTAGTTAGACACCAGATTCATTAGTAAGCCCATCTTCTACTTCCTGTAGTTCATTGTGTTGCTGATCTTTCTGCCAAGGTAGTAACAAGGATCAGATTTCCTCCAGCTTCTTTGAGATTTTCCTTGCTCTCCTTTAAGCGAGCCTCTTGAGGCCTATATCCTTCTAACAGTCTTTATGCTGTCACTAACCCTATCTTCAAAATCATTCCATCTTCTGTCCACTTCCTGAGTCCAAAGGCATGCACACATTTTAGGTATTCAAATGTCAGTGCCCCACTTCCAGGGATCAAAATGGTTTTTGTACTCTATTCCTGTGTGACAAATGAACAACATTTAAAAGATGGGTACTAATAAAATTTTGATAGATGGTGCAAAAAAACTCTCCACAATAGATTAACAGTGTAGAAGAATATCCATTTCCCCACAACCTCATATCACAATATACAAATCTTTTTCAATTTTAAAACCTGTTCTAGTTTGTGTTTCCTTGATTACTTGTGAGGTTGAATAAAATGACCATTTCATATACATATATATATATATATATATATATATATATATTTTTTTTTTTTTTTTTTAAGATTTTACTTGCTCATCTGAGAGGGAGAGAGATAGCAAGAGCAGGAACACAAGCAGGGGGAGTGGGAGAGGGAGAAGCAGGCTTCCCACTGAGTGGGGAGCCTGATGCAGGGCTCGATCCCTGGACCCTGGGTTCACAACCCGAGCCAAAGGCAGACGCTTAACAACTGAGCCAGATGTCCCAGATGTCCCTATATATTCTTCTGATAAGAGTTTTTTCATACACTTTGGGTTTTCTTTCTTTAATGATGTATATGAGTTTTTTAAATTATGGATAATAAACTCTATTGTATATTACAAATATTTTCTCCCGGTCCCTCCATTTTCTTTTATCTTTACATGGTATTTTGTCTTCAAGTGGTTTTAACTTTTTTTGAGCTCTAATTTGTCAGTTTTCCTTTTACGGCTTCAGGATTTGTCTTGATAAGAATTCAAAGATGATAAAAATTCTATTTTCTTTTAATGCTTTCATAGTTTGCTTTTTGAAGTAGATACTTTACTCCAGCTGTTGTTTACTTTTGTGCATAACTGAGGTAAGGCTCTAACTTTTTCCCCACCCACAAGGATAGCCAGTTGTCAAAATGTCATTTATTGAATAGGCCACTCTTTCTTCACGGATTTAAAACACTTCCTATACTTTATTCTAAATTTTCATAAAGATGTGTAATTCTGTCTGGGGATCTCTGTTCTGTTAGTCTATATATCTTTTCCTGGGCTAAGTGCTATGTTGTCAATGTTATATATAAAATCACTGTAATTTTAAGTTATACTTTGATGCCTTGAAGGGCATACAATACAGTGGTCTTATTTCTAAAAATTTCTGGGCATTTTTAATCATATAGCCTTCCATATAAAGACTTGATTGCCAATGTTCAGAAAAGTTGTCAAATATTACTTCAATGGCATTGATTTTGTAGAGGAGTTGGGAGAGAACCCACATCACTGAGTCTTCCTACATAGAAATAATTTCTCTTAATTTATAAAGTTGTTTTATGCTTATCACTGAAGTCTCATAGACAACTTTACTTTCTTATTTCTTAGTCATGCTCCTAGACCTTTCATTCTTTTGTTGCTTATGTTACTAGAAATCCTTCCCCTCCTCCACCCCGTAAATGACAAAAGAATGAAGTAGAGATTTAGGCATTGGCTTGGAAAGATGTTTCCACCAGTTTCATTCCTATCTTAACCAGAGTGGAAATGGTTGCCAAAATCTTTTTTGTAAAAGGTAAACTAGGTCATGTCACTTCCTTTCTCAACACATTTCAATGGCGTGTTTCCCACTACCCACAGAATCAAACACAAGTTCCTCCCCATGATTCACACACTGGCACAGAATCTGTCTGCCCAGCATTCTGATCACAGCACTTCCTCCTTTGATGACCCTGCTTCAGGCACTCTTTGGGTACTTCCAGTCCCTGAGCTTTCGGCTCCCTCCCAGCCTGACCTAAGACGTTACCAAAATGGGGAAGAGAAACTGGCATGGCCTCTTGTGCTGTGCTGAGCATGTCTGTATCTATTGCCTGACAAAGAGATGCTCTTTGACTCACCTTTGGTCCAGGCTTTCTGAGCCCTCTTCTTCTTCTTTTTTTTTTTTTAAGTTAAGATTTCATTCTATTTAATACTTTTTAAAAAGATTTTGTTTATTTATTTGACAGACAGAGATCACAAGTAGGCAGAGAGGCAGGCAGAAAGAGAGAGGAGGAAGCAGGCTCCCCACTGAGCAAAGAGCCCAATTCGGGGCTCAATCCCAGGACCCTGGGATCATGACCCGAGCTGAAGGCAGAGGCTTTAACCCACTGAGCCACCGAGGCACCCCCTCTTCTTGACAAGCAGAACCCAGTTGTAGCAACAATCTTAAGTCTGTTCATCAAGAATCCCCACCAGTTTCGCTATCCCATTACCCTGGCCTCCTTCAGCAACAACCCTCTTAGGTCAGTTTAGCAAAAATCAGCCCTATTGCTGATGTTTCCTTTTAGTAATTTTCCATCCACTGACACCCCTGTCCCATACTCTGCTCATTGGCTATAAACCTCCAGGTGTTTTTGTTGTATTCAGAGTTGATCCCAATCTCTCTTGGTAGTCTTTTCTTCTCCTTTTTCTCCTCCTTCCTCCTCCTCCTCCTCTTCTTTCTCTTCTTCTTCTTTCTTTTTGGAATTTTTAAGTAGACTGCATGCCCAATATGGGGCTTGAACTCAACCACCATGAGATCAAGAGTTTCATGCTCTACTGACTGACCCCGCCAGGCGCCCCTCTTGGTAGTCTTGACACGTGTCACATAGCCTTGAATGAAGTCTTCCTTACCATTGTAACAAGTGCCAGAATAATTCTTTATTTAAAACAAACTTACTTAGATCATATCTGTGGATCAATTGGGAATGAGGGGGGAAAGAGGCATTCAGGAAATTTCTCTTCCTAGCTCAGGCCTGTGGGCAGACAATTTATTAGTCATTTAAGGATTAGTTTGTGGGGAACAGAATCCACTCCAGCTAGTTATAGCAGAAATTCATTAACTAGAGGCTATCAGAGCACAGGATACTAACTGCAGGTACAGTGGCTCATAGAATCTTGTGAGAGCTCAGCAATTTGACTCTTGGCTGCAATTCCTTGAGCAACTGCTCCCTTGTGACTAGAAAGCCAAATGCTGGATGGAGAAGCCTTTACTACAGCTGTAATTCTACAATCATACCAGTTCAGTTCCAGTCTGCACCGGTAAAAGGAGTACTTCATGCACTGTCTCTGTCTCCAGTTAACTCCCTTCTGAAGTCAGCTCTCAGCAAACGCATCCAGCGGGCAGAAACTAAAGAACATGGAAACCGAAGAAAGGAGTTTCCAGCTTCCATAATACAGGTGTTTCCGCTTTTTGAAAGTTCACATTGGGACACCTCACTGTTATGAAAGTCTTACATTAGGACCTGTTTTCACTAACTGGAAGAAAGTCAAAGGGGATTTTTCTCTTTTATGAAAAAAGGCAAACAGCAAAAATAGCGTTCAGCGTTGTTTTGCCCCAAGCATTACAGAGACCGCACGCACCCCCAGCAGCTAGAGTGGCGCCCCCCAGCTCCTTCCCTGGGAATTGCACTCAGCTTCTGAGCTTGCGGCGCCACAGCTTTGAACCGTGTCTGGGAGAATCTGTGCTTGATTTTAGTTTATTTTGAGCATCATTAGCAAAATGGGTCCTATGGTATCAGAAAAGCCAAAAGAGGTTATTTTGGGGGGTCTGGGAAAGCTCAGACTTTTTTCCGTTTAAGTTAATGGTAATTGCTTCTTTATGCCGTTTCATAGGAATTCTACTTTTGGAGAGCAGGAAACACCTATACAGGATGGCGTAACTGAAGGAGGTTGAAATGGATGGGTGCCGCGTGAGAGAATCAAGCCGCCTCACAGGAGGTGAGACAATTCATTGAGGACAGACCCAGCCCAGGACGTAGGCACAGAGGTGGGCAAAGCAGCCTAACTCCTGATGAAGCGTGACGGGCGGCGGAAACCAGGCTCTCACTCCCGGTCTTTGACACAGCGCCCCCTGGTGGGAACCCGCGCTGGCTCTCTCCTCCAGCACTCTGCCTTCCCCTTCCTCTGTTAATGAGCAACATTTATATAAATCGGCTCTTCGTTTAACCAGTTGATGCAGACCAACTGCCAAGACGCTAAACAAACAAAATCCCGAGTCCATCTGGAAACACATGGTGACCAAAGACTGCTGTGATGCCACAAAACGCTTAGGTTAGTGAGAAGCTAACCTAAGACTTGTAAAACCAGCCTCCAGACTGAGGGCAAGGGTCAGGTTGCCAGCATGTCTCCTAGTCTTCCTAAAAACACCGATGCTTTGCCTCCTCCCAGCCTCCACAGTTCGTCATGGGATGTGAGATGTCATAATGGAGCAATGGGAACTGGGTGGGACTGGGAAATGGGATGGCTCAAGGACCTCATCTGCTTCATGTCAATGAGCTGGTGGCCTGAGAGGTCAATGGCTTAGGTAAGAAGACATGGCAGGTACCAGGTGAGGTTGCGCTGGGAGGTCACTGCTGCCGGACCCACATGGCCACCCTCCCTGTCCTCCCAACGTGAAGAGGTCAGAGAGAGGGGGGCAGAGTTTGTCCTCCTGGGGAGAGCCAAGTTCTTGAGGGTTAGGGATCGGCATTCAGTCTGGGCTATTGCTTCAAAGGCTGGGAGGCCCCAGAAGAATCCCCCAGGACGCGTGAGGCCTACAACCCAGGGGCCTGGAATGAGTGTTCACCTCTCTCTGGGACTTGAGGCAGCTGCACTCACAGAAATGCTCTGGGCAGTGTGGGCATGAAGCACAGTACGGGGTTGGTGCGTGAAGGATCAGAAAGCTCAGTCAGGGGCCTCCAGGAGAAAGAGTGAACAGGACATGTTTCCCTCTGTTAAAGATATGCTGCTTAGATGAGGGAGCAGTGGGCTGCCCTGGAGAGCTGCCCCACTAAGCAAGGGGGCATGTAGCCTAAATGGCTCGCAGGTATACCTCAGGCAGGGAGATGAGGAAGACAAGGCCACCCCCACTGACAGCATACCATATCACGAGGCCAGAGGGGGTGAGGGTGGGCAAATGGCCTGAGAGGAAGCATCCCATCCACCGGGACAGCAGAAACAGATCAGATAAGAATCTCCCCAAGAGCACACCACACAGACCTCATCAGCTCCGAGGGCCAGGGAAGGGCAGGCAGGGATTACCAGCAGTAAAGGAGTGGCCACTCCCTGGACTTTCCAAGAACCATACTCCACACAAGCAAGAAAATACTTGCCTAGTCTCCACCAAGGAACTCTCCACCCCCCTCCCCAATTCCGAAGAACAGAGTCTGAGAATCAGGAAGGAGCTCAGATATCCAGGGGTTCACAATTGCATTGTGCATCTATCACCCCCCAGATACCTCCTCTGGCTCTTTTGCAATCCCTTCCTCCTACCCTGCCCTCCCCACTCTGCCCCCCCACCTCGTCTCCCTTCCAGACACCTGCTGATCAGCTTTCTATCACCACAGATTCGTTTGAATTGTTTAGGATTCTATAGAAATAAAATCATACTGTATATTCTCTTCTTTGATCTTGTTTTTTGCTCTGCAGAATTATTTTGAGATTCATGTAGCATGTGTCCATGTTCATTTCCATGCGCTGCTGAGTCATACTCTGTTGTAGGAATATACCACAGTTGGTTTTTTCCTTTACCAGGTGATCAACATTTGGGTGGTTTCTAGTCCTCCAGACATGCGACAGAGGGGAGGTCACATCTGGGTAGGATGAATGAGAAGACAATCCTTCTGCTGGCCTTGGAGCACTTTGTCAGGGATGCTCTTGGGGCACTGTTGGTCCTTCTTACAGCTGCCATTTTGTCATCAGTGTCGCTGTGTGCTGCCTTAGTCCTTAAGCACAGCGGTTAGATATCTTCCACGATTCCACATCCCTACAGCACTGCGTGAAGTCATCTCTTGTTGACCT
The DNA here is from genome assembly GCA_004024625.1 of Mellivora capensis. NCBI lineage: Eukaryota > Metazoa > Chordata > Mammalia > Carnivora > Mustelidae > Mellivora > Mellivora capensis. The sequence continues at coordinate 61,440 of PISX010010109.1, forward strand.
GGGGCTCCAGTCTATCACACTTTGCATCCTCTGCTACTTTCCCATTCTTCTCCCCCGTCCCTGATTTCCCTCATCCCCAGTCAAACTCGGATATTTATTTTTCATCCTTTGATGAGAACTCGACTTTCCCTTTTGCCCTATTTATGCCCAGATGGCGCCGTCTGCCCTGGAAATCCTTCCCTCACTTCTCTGCCGGCCCACTTACCCTATACCCCTAGCTCGGCTTATCAACATTCCACAGTTAGCGCGGTGTTGCTCTAGGCAGAGGCAAACAGGTCGATAACACAGAATCGATGGCCTTGATATATTAGATGTAAGAATTTAAAATATGCTGGAGAAGGCATCACAGATTAGCAGGAGAAAGGCTGTCAATACATGGCATAGGAACAATTGATGAGCTTCTTGTGGGGAAAAATCAATTCAGGTAATTATTTCAGCCTTCCCCAAATTAATTCCAGATATATTGATGAAATAAGTTTTTAAAAACCTAGAAGAAGGGGAGGAGTCAAGATGGCGGAGAAGTAGCAGCTGAGACGACATCAGGCAGCAGGAGATCAGCTAGATAGCTTATCAAAACATTGCGAACACCTACAAATCCAACGGGAGATCGAAGAGAGGAAGAACAGCAATTCTGGAAACAGAAAATCGACCACTTTCTGGAAGGAAGGACCAGCGGAGAAGTGAATCGAAAGCGACGGGAGGATAGATCGGGGGGAGGGGCCGGCTCCCGGCAAGCGGCGGAGCAACGGAGCACTAAATCGGGACTTTTAAAAGTCTGCTCCACGGAGGGACATCGCTCCTGAGGCTAAACCGGGGTGAAGCCCACGCGGGGTCAGCGTGGCCCCAGGTCCCGCAGGGTCACAGAAGGATGGGGGGTGTCTGAGTGTTGCAGAGCTAGCAGGTATCGGAGCGGGGAAGCCGGCCACAGAGACAGAGCCGAGGAGTGAGCTCTCAGCTCGGGGTTACCTTGAACCGGTCGCAGGCTGGGTGAGCTCGGAGCGCGGCCAGAGGCCAGGGAGACGGGAGTGATTGGGGCTTTTCTCTGAGGGCGCACTGAGGAGTGGGGCCCCGACCTCTCAGCTCCTCCGGGCCGGAGACTAGGAGGCCGCCATTTTCATTCCCGTCCTCCGGACTCTACGGAAAGCGCTCAGGGAACAAAAGCTCCCGAAAGCGAAACCCGAGCAGATTACTTAGCCTACCCCCTGGTAAAGGTGGTGCAATTCCAGCTCGGGCAAAGACACTTGAGAATCACTACAACAGGCCCCTCCCCCAGAAGATCAACAAGAAATCCAGCCAAGACCAAGTTCACTTACAAAGGAGAGCAGCGGAATTCCAAAGGAGGAGAAAGCAAAGCATGGAATTCATGGCTTTCTCCCCATGATTCTTTAGTCTTGCAGTTAATTTAATTTTTTCTTTTTTTTTTTTCTAATGCTGAATTTTTTTTAAGTTTTACCCTTTTCTTTTTTAATTTTTTTTTTTTAATTTATTTGTCAGAGAGAGGGAGAGAGAGAGAGCGAGCACAGGCAGACAGAGTGGCAGGCAGAGGCAGAGGGAGAAGCAGGCTCCCTGCTGAGCAAGGAGCCTGATGTGGGACTCGATCCCAGGACACTGGGATCATGACCTGAGCTGAAGGCAGCTGCTTAACCAACTGAGCCACCCAGGCGTCCCTTTTTTAACGTTTTTTAAACTAGTTTATCTTAACAATACCTTTCCAAAAAAAAATAATAATCTTTTTTGAACTTCATTATTATAGTCATATTTTATCCTTCATAGTATTTAACTTTATTTTTTGTATACACATAGGGTTTTTTTCTTCTAAAAAATTTGGGGTACAACCTCCTCTAGTAGATCAAAATATACCCTAAATCTAGCTCCAGGCTTGTTCTAGTCTCCAGCCTCAGCAAATTCTCTCTACTTTCTTTTTCTTTATCCTCCCAACCAACTTACTTTATCAACTCCTTTTTTTAGAAATTTAAAAAGAAAATTTTTTTTTTCATTTTTATAGGCATATTCGATCACTTCATTGTGTTTACCCTTATATACGTTTTTCATTCTTTAAAAGTTTGGGAGGTACTTTCTCCTAAGAGACCAAAATACCCCCAAATTAAGTGGGTGACCCTGTTCTAGTCACCAGCCTACCATATATATTTTTTTTTCTTTATTTGTTTTATTTTTTAAATTTTTTTTCCTGAACTTCTTTTTATCCCCTTTCTCCCCCCCACGACTTGGGGTCTCTTCTGATTTGGTTAAAGCGCATTTTCCTGGGGTCTTTGTCACCCTTTTCGTATTTTATTTGCTCCTTCATATACTCTTATCTGGAAAAAATGACAAGGCAGAAAAACGCACCACAAATAAAGAACAAGAGGCAGTACTGAAGGCTAGGAACCTAATCAATACAGACATTGGTAATATGTCAGATCCAGAGTTCAGAATGACGATTCTCAAGGTTCTAGCCGGGCTTGAAAAAGAAAGCT
>PISX010010110.1:0-72063 GCA_004024625.1 Mellivora capensis
CTCCCTGTTAAGTGAACTTGGTCTTGGCTGGATTTCTTTTGATCTTCTGGGGGAGGGGCCTGTTGTAGTGATTCTCAAGTGTCTTTGCCCGAGGCAGAGCTGCACCGCCCTTACCAGGGGCCGGGCTGAGTAATCCGCTCGGTTTCGCTTTCGGGAGCTTTTGTTCCCTGAGCGCTTTCCGTAGAGTCAGGAGGACGGGGAATGAAGATGGCGGCCTCCTAGTCTCCGGCCCGGTAGAGCTGAGATTCGGGGCTCCACTCCTCAGAGAAAAGCCCCGGCCCACTCACATCTCCCTGGCCTCTGGCCGCGCTCCGAGCTCACCCAGCCTGCGACTGGTTCAAGGTAACCCTGAGCTGAGCTCACTCCTTGGCTCTGTCTCTGTAGCCGGCTTCCCGCTCCAATACCTGCTAGCTCTGCGACACTCAGACACCCCCGATCCTTCTGTGACCCTGCGGGACCTGGGGCCACGCTGACCCCGCGTGGCCTTCACCCCGGTTTAGCCTCTGGAGCGATGTCCCTCCGTGGAGCAGACTTTTAAAAGTCCCGATTTAGTGCTCCGTGGCTCCGCCGCTTGCTGGGAGCCGGCCCCTCCCCCGCGGTCTCTGCATGTATCTTTTCAAGTTAATGTTTTCACTTTCTTTGAGTAAATATGAGTAAATACCCAGTAGTGGAATTCTTTAATCATATGGTAATTTCATTTTTAATTTTTTGAGGAACCTCCATAGTGTTTTCCATAGTGGCTGCACCAGTTTGTATCCCCTCCCCCCCCCCCCCCCCCCCCGCATAGCACTGCACATCCTCACCAACACTTGTTATTACTGGTGTTTTTGATTTTAGCCCTTCTGATAGGTGTGAGGTGATGTCTCATTGTAGTTCTGCTTTGCATCTCCCTGGTGATTAATGATGTTGCACATCTTTTCACGTGTCTGTTGGTCATCTGTATGTTTTTGCAAAAATATCTATTCAGACCCTCTGTACTGTCTGCTGTTTTAAATGTAGTTACTGTGAGACCATCGATATTTGCATCAAGAATGAGGAAGTTAAAAACTCATTTGGGTAGTTTACTCACTCTACCTAAACATAATGATGATTCAAATAAGTAGGTAGAAATCTATAAAAACGTTTTGAAAACTTAAAGAATTTTTTTTCTCCAAACCTTAGGATGCCTTGGAATAAATCTAACCAAAGAGGTAAAGGATCTGTACTCTAGAAACTACAGAAGATTTATGAAGGAAATTGAAGAAGACACAAAAAGATGGAAAAAACATTACATGCTCATGGATTGGAAGAATAAACATTGTTGAAATGTCTATGCTACCCAGAGCAATCTATATTTTCAACACCATTCTGATCAAAATACCAATGGCATTTTTCAAAGTGCTGGAACAAACAATCCTAAAATTTGTATGAAACCAGAAAAGATCCTGAATCGCCAAGGAAATATTGGGGAGGGGGAAGCTGGGGGCATCATGTTGCCTGATCTCAAACTATATTACAAAGCTGTGATCACCAAGACAGAATGGTACTGGCACTATAAAACAGACACATAAATCAATGGAACAGAATAGAGACCCCAGATATGGACCCTCATACAGAAGAATGAAACTCAACCATTCTCTTAAACCATACACAAAGATAAACTCGAAATGGATAAAAGACCTCAATATGAGACAGGAATCCATCAAAATCCTAGAGGAGAACATAGGCAATAACCTTTTCGACACCAGCCACAGCAACTTCTTTCAAAACACAACTCCAAAGGCAAGGGAAACAAAAGTGAAAATGAACTTCTGGGACTTCAAGATAAAAAGCTTCTGCACAGCAAAGGAAACAGTCAACAAAACAGACAACCCAAGGAATGGGAGAAGATATTTGCAAATGACACTACAAATAAAGGGCTGGTATCAAAGATCTGTAAAGAACTTTTCAAACTCAATACCCAAAAAACAAATAAGTCAAAAAATGGGCAGAAGACATGAACAGATACTTCTCCAAAGAAGAAATTCCAGTGGCTAACAGGCACATGAAAAAATCTTGAACATCACTGGCCACCAGGGAAATTCAAATCAAAACCACATTGAGATACCACCTTACACCGTCAGAATGGCAAAAATTGACAAGACAAGAACAATAAATATTGGAGAGGTTGTGGAGGAAGGGGAACCCTCTTACACTGTTGGTGGGAATGCAAGTTGGTACAGCCACTTTGGAAGGCAGTGTGGAGATTCCTCAAAAAGTTAAAAATAGGGCACCTGGGTGGCTCAGTGGGTTAAAGCCTCTGCCTTCGGCTCAAATCATGATCTCAGGGTCCTGGGATCGAGCCCAGCATCGGGCTCTCTGCTCAGCACGGAGCCTGCTCCCCCCCACCCCCGCATGCCTCTCTGCCTACTTGTTATCTCTGTCTGTCAAATGAATAAATAAAATCTTAAAAAAAAAAAGTTGAAAATAGAGCTACCCTATGACCCAGCAAGTGAAATACTGGCTATTTACCCCAAAGATACAGACGTAGTGAAAAGAAGGGCCACATGCATCCCCAGCAAAGTCCACAATAGCCAAACTGTGGAAAGAGCCAAGATGCCCTTCAACAGAAGAATGGATAAAGAAGATGTGGTCCATATACACATTGGAATGTTACTCAGCCATCAGGAAGAATGAATACCCAACATTTGCATCAACATGGATGGAACTGGAGGAGATTATGCTAAATGAAATAAGTCAAACAGAGAAAGACAATTATCATATGGTTTCATTTATTTGTGGAAGGTAAGGAATAGCATGGAGGACATTAGAAGGAAGGAAAAAATGAAGGGGAGGAAATCAAAGAGGGAGATGAACCATGAAAGACCACAGACTCCGGGAATCAAACTGAGGATTTGGGGGATGGGGGGAATGGGTGCACCTGGTGATGGGTATTAAGGAGGGCACGTATTGCATGGAGCACTGGGGTGTTACACACAAACAATAAATCGTGGAACACTACATAAAAACTAATGATGTACTGTATGGTGACTAACATAACATAATAAAAAAATTTTTTTTCTCTTAACTATCAAGTAAGTGCTGGGAAGTTATCTTTTCCCCCTTCCCTTTCCTTGACTCTCCCCCCCCACCTCTCCTTCTGTCTCTTCCCCCCTCCTTTTTCTTATTCTCTCTCTCTCCCTCTCTCAAAAGTCCTATTCATCTGAATCTTAAGTGTAGTCACATTGGATCTACTGGAAGGTAATCACTTAGGACCCTCTTGTTCTTTGATAATACTTTAAATTTTAACATATAGGAGGAATGATCCTAACTAATGTGTTTACAACCCACAAGTGAACTGGAGTGTTTCCCCGTAGCAGTCTGCCACTAGTGGAGAGTATGCTTTAACTGTTTCTTATGGCTCATCAGGGAATAAGGCTACAATATACACAAGTACTACTCTATTTAAATGTCCTTCTGGCTTGTCACAAAAACATCCAGAGCCACTTCATCTCACACTATGGATGCTGCCTGAAAATGAAAATCTCCTGGGGGTGGGACGGGGGGGTTGGAGAGTTAGTCATGTCTTTGAAAGTGCTCTCTGTTAGAATAGGCTCTTTCATTGAGAGACATGCCAAGGACAACCTTAAGTCAAAGAAGTAGACTTATTTTGAGGGTTGTTGCGATGAGTTTTTAAACTTCATTCAAAGACTGGCACTGAACACTAAAGAAGAAATTGGGAATTATGGCTCTATAGTCCTTTATAGGAACAAAATGAGATTTTGGATTTTGGATTGTAATCCAATTATAGAACTCACTTAAGGAAGGTAGGGTACACATATTGCCCAAACTCTCTGAGTCTTCCTACAGAGAAATGCATGGATGCAATGAGCATCCAATATTTCAGTGATAATGACAATAATGGAGTCTGGATTTTTCATTTTTATTTTTTCTAAAGATTTTATTTATTTATTTGACAGAGATCACAAGTAGTCAGAGAGGCAGGCAGAAAGAGAGAGGAGGAAGCCGGCTCTCTGCTGAGCAGAGAGCCCGATGCGGGGCTCAATCCCAGGACCCTGGGATCATGACCCGAGCCGAAGGCAGAGGCTTTAACCCACTGAGCCACCCAGGCGCCCCTGGATTTTTCATTTTAAAACATTCATGTGTATCCTGAAATCAGAAATATTACCACTATGAAAGTGTTTCTGCACGTGATGTAATGAGTCCTGTGTGTTACATAAGACTGATAAATCACTGACTTCTACCTTGAAACCAATAACACATTATAAGTTAATTAATTGAATTCAAATTAAATTTTAAAAAAACAAAGTGTTTCTGAACTTAACCTATAAAATCTTTCTTTCTTTTTTTTTTTAAAGATTTTATTTATTTATTTAACAGATCACAAGTAGACAGAGAGGTAGGCGGGGGGGAGGGGGGGCGAGGAGCAGGCTCCGTGCTGAGCAGAGAGCCCGATGCTGGGCTCAATCCCAGGACCCTGAGATCAGGACCTGAGCCGAAGGCAGCGGCTTAACCCTCTGAGCCACCCAGGCACTCTATAAAATCTTTCTAACTAGTGTACTGAAATCTTCCGGAAGTTATACAATACTTGCTTCCACACAAAAGCATTTTGAATTTTACCAGATTTGCATTTGTCTTTATATGATCTTCAAACTATGTTGGTTTTCATGTTATATCCAACAAAAATCATTTGGAAGAAGACCAAAAGAAAGCTATTCTTGAAATAGAAATTTACAGTATTTAGATGGCTTATAGTATTCAATGGGATCAGTTCTTTGTCTATAGTGTCCTAAGAGCATATACTCAAGAATTTAGGGGTAATAACACAAAATCCTCTATTTTTTTGCATGCAAACTAAAATTGTCTTTCAAGAAGCTAAAAAATCTAAATAAGTGATCATTAACCAGAATTTAGAAAGAGATGGTGAATTCATGTGTGCCTGAATTGAGGGAGAAATGTGAGTGTAAATGGTAGAAAAAACATCATGAGAGCACATCTATGGATTCTTGTATGTTGGAAGCAGAGAAGATAGTTAAAGGAAGCTCTAAGAATTTTTTCTCTAATATATGGGTTAACAGGACACCTCTAAACAAAATTTTTACTACAATTTATAGCTAAAAAATAAGTCAGGAAATTATGATACAAACAATTGGAAAATCATTGTGGCTATTTCAAAAGAAGTAGCTATTTAAAAGCAGAAATGTCCTTATATGCCTAATACAAAGTGGGGATTTAGATGATAATATAATACTCATACACACTTGGACTATGAAAACATAGTGAAACAATGATACACCTGAAACATTCCAATGGTTGCGCTCGGGATCCGTCATTGCATCTCACTGTAGTCACCACTCATAGGATCCTTATATAAAAGGCGAGAGAAACAATATTGGATGATACCAATCTATGAGTCTCTCCTGTGCGCAACACTGACTTTAGGACCGAAACCAGGGAGATAATATTCAAAACCCTTTGTACATAATGTTGTAAAGATGGATGTGTACTTTTAAGATAAAACTTTTTAATTCCTTTGCATTTTTCTACAGCAGTACCCTATGCCTATTGACATGAGTGTATTTAGTGGTATTTTATCAGAAAGCATTGCTAAATAAACGAAAATTTCATTAACACTGTGGCAACTTTAAGTAAATCTTTGCCTAATCATATGCCCTTTAATTCCTAGTGCCTACTGCATGAGTTAATCCATTTAAGTGAGAAAACATGTTTTGTCAGATTGTGTGAGTCTGACAATTTTTTGAACCAAACTAAAGTCTTTTGAGAATTGAATTCTATTTGCTCCAGGGGTAAAAAAGAAAAAAAAAAAAAGTGACTTTCTGGTTCAAAGGAAAAATGCTTAGAAGCCATATTTGAAAGGCTCATAAGGGGTCTTACACATCAAATAGCTCTTAGAAAACAACATTCTGATGAGTTAAGTGCAAATTAATTAGAAACATACAGATTGCTTTTCCCTTGCTATACACATGGGTTTCAAAGAGTGTCTGACAAAGTATGTTTGGAGTTTTCATGACCCAAAAAGCATAGTAAAGTAGTTCAAGATGTTTCTGTGAAACAAAGATACTTGTTTTCTCGCAGTGATCTTTCCAAACAAATACCTAATGAGCTCTTGTTTAAAAACATTCAGGCTCAGGCAGGTACACCATTTTGTGTTCATCAAGTTTATCTAAAAGAGGATTTTTCCCTGCTAAGAAGCTGATTAAGTAATTATAAATGAATTCCAGCCTTGCAATGCTTCTGAAAGGGGAAACACAAGTGAAATGAGCATGAAGACATGCGCACTGCAAATCTATGCTGTACTAGAAGTAGGAGACCATTTATGGGTGGAATCCCTGAGATGCTAAGATGGCAGACCCAGGAACAGCATTTCCAAGTGGTTTCCTGGATAGCACCAATTATGAGAATTTGATCCAAGTAGTCTGGCTATATGTCCACCAAGGGCTTATACCCAATTAACAGGGAACTACAACTTGTCAAAGATATTAAAGCAAATGAGCGATCGTGAAAATGTTTGTAGACAGTCTTTCCCTAGTATCATCGCTAGAGAAAGTACTTTAAAATGTTATCATTAACAATAGTTATTGCGCATCACTCATGGTGCTGAAACTTAATGCCATTAGAATGCCCAGAATACATATCTTCAAACTCACCACTAAGGCAAAAAAAAAGAAGAAGAAGAATGGAAAAAGAAAGAAGGAGAAAAAGAGGTTTAAAGTGTGTAAAACACTGCGCTTATATGTTTTGCCAAGCTATACATTTTCTCTTAATTCTGCTCCCAATTAGCTAAAATAAAATTAGGATGGCCCTTTTAAAGTTGAACACCCATGAAGCACCAAGGCCATCCAGGAAGAAGTAACCAAGCTCAGCTTCTTCAAACCCTTAATTCTCATCCTAACAAAAGGATTAGTTGGTTCATATTTTTAACTTACTATATCAAAAGTGGTTCTTAAATTTTGCTTCCCCAGGATCCATACAAACTTAGAAATCTCCCCCAACAATAATATATTTTTGAGGATTTCTGAGGTTAGGTTTTATGCAAAAATTATGCCATGGGTGACTCAGTCAGTTAAACATCCAGCTCCTGATTTTGGCTCTGGTCATGGTCACAGGGTCATGAGATCGAGCCTGGCCATTAAGCTCCTCACACAGCGTGGAGTCTGCCTGAGATTCTCTCTCTCCCATTATGCTATAAATACATTCATAACATACATACATACATAAACAAACCAATTAATTAATTAATTAAATCTTTTTAAAAATGTTGCTATCAAATTTCCAAATAACTGATAGGACTAGTAAAAAAAAAGTCACCATTAAGACAGCTGTACTATTTAGTATAAGTTCCCTGGAGCCCCTTGAATAGAAAAGCCTCCAAAAGAGGTTTGGTTTTGTTTTGTTTTGGGTCGCCATTTTAAAGCTGATTTTGGAGTACCATTTCTTTGGTTAACAAGTTGGCATGCTGCATTCTGGGGGAGTTGTGGCAGCTCAAATATATTTATGTGATATCAGTTCTATAATCAGGCAACATTGTCACACATATATTTTCTTGGCATTTAATTGCTCCAAAGTTCCACTTTTGGTTGTGGGAGGTTTCACGAGAGAACTAACAATGGATGAACATTTGCTTTCCTGGGCCCTAGAGGCAATGAATGTTCAAGTGGATATATTCCATCATACAGCCTTGCCTCAGAAAAATGGATTCGGCGGTTCACAGCCGGATATTTTTCAAAAAATATTTGTTGATGATGATTGCCCCTCTGCGGGACACATATAAGGACGCTTGCCATTTGTAATCCAAATTCAGTAATGCGCTGAATTAGAAAGGTTCTCATGTTTACATTTTTCTTTTCATCTTACATCATCCCTTCCTACTGCTAAAATATTTCTTTGTTCCTAAATACATTTCAAACTTACCGACTCTCCAAATCTTAAGGTAAAAAATTAGTACCACAAGTTCCCAATTTGCTGGCTGGTTATCTTTTAAGTATTTAATATGAAATAGATAGATTTGCAATTCAGAACAAGCTCTCCTATAGTAGTACACAATATGCATTATACATTTGTGGTAGATTACTAAGGATACTAATTCAGTTGGGCATAGCCACGTGGATAACATAGCTTCTGTCAGAAAATCTACTTCTCCTCTAGTTAAGGACATGACATCAACCTCTGCTTGAACAAGAGATATGGGAAGAAGAAAGCAAGGTGGGTACTTATGGACATCAGAAGTGTGGTTCTTAAGAAGTGTAGCTACTTAAGAGATGGATTTTCTCTTAGTTCCTATTTCCCAAATGCTGTTCTGCCATAACAGAAGTGTCCTAGGACTTGTTCAAATATGTTCTTTCATAAAAGCTTTCTATGGATAATGAACTTGAAGAAATGTTGGACTAAACATAATTAAACAGGTTTCCATCCTCTGGAAAAATCCAGAGGGATTTGGGGGATTTTTAATGGAAGACATCCTCTGAGAATCTCCAAGTTGGGGCTGAAGTGCACAGGATGCCCTTGATTTATGAGAATTTGGGACCTCTGAACAAGGGCCTAGGTCTCCTTGAACTAGTACCTAGGTAATGCTCTGGTTATTCTTTGTTTAACTGTTCTCAACTGAAAGGGGGGGATGGTTGTCAAGAGGACCTCCCTCCACAGTGACCTGGTGAAGTGCCTCCCAGCTGCCAGCTCTCCTATCTCTTTATACACCTAAATCATTCATAAACTGAGGACTGACAAGATCCTCTTTTATTAGCCAAAATAATTTATAAAAATACGTCAGCACCACCTCATGTGGAGACCTAAAAGTAATGCCAAAACAAACAAAACAAAACAAAACAAAAAATTGAAAGGGAAATTGCTCTTACACAATCTGGCCAACACCGTTCTGTTGGCTTAAAAATAGGATTAAATCCTTTGCAGAGAATACTGCCAGCTGTACTGATATCATTAGTCCATTAATATTATTCCACGTACATCTGCCTAGAGACTTGACTAACACATACCAAAGCAATCAAGGTTTCAAGGTTAACACTGTTGAAAGAAAAGAAAAATACTTGAATGGGAAAGGAGAATAAGAGAAACCTGGTTGAGAATGTATCTTTATGTTTATAAGGTGCGTTACATATTTCGTACCAGACTTTATAGACTAGACCACGCAGCGTGGTCAGAGGGCAATGCCAAGGCTCTGGATTGGGGCAGCCAGGTATGTGTTAGCAACTTACATATCAGAAGGTTATAGGGTTAATTATTTCTGCAGAGCCCTGCCGTTACTGCAGTTCAGACATCCCTGGAAGTGATTTCCTTTCTGCCAAAATGTCAGTGTTATAAAATCCATCCATCGCTTCCACGCAGCTCTCAAGGAGGCAGCATGAGGCGAGTGAACGGCACCACAGGGCACATGGCGAGGAGGCAAGTTTGGGTATTTTGCAGATTACACAAATGGGAGAAAATCAGGTTTACAGATAGAGGGGCTGAACTGCTTTTGCATTTGCTGTAACATCTCTGTGATGGAGAAGCAACTGTTCCAACCCAGGTCAAAATCCACGAAGAACCTAAAGCGAAGATAGAAGGAGGACCCTGACAGTGAAGTTTTAGAGCCAGCAAACATATACTTAGACAAAAGCCAATGCTGCCAGCTCTTCAATGAAGAGAGAATCTGAGTATAATCTAAATCAGAGGTTCTCAAACTTTTTTTTTTGTATTTCCTTTTTTTAAAGATTTTTTTTTTTTTAAGATTTTATTTATTTATTTGAGAGAGAGCATGAGTGAGGAGAAGGTCAGAGGGAGAAGCAGACTCCCTGCAGAGCTGGGAGCCCGATGAGGGACTCAATCCCGGGACTCCGGGATCATGACCTGAACCGAAGGCAGTCGTCCAACCAACTGAGCCACCCAGGAGTCCCTAAAGATTTATTTTTAAGTAATCTCTATACCCACTGTGGGGCTTGAACTCACAACCCCAAAGTTCAGAGTCACCCACTCTACCAACTGAGCCAGCCAGACACCCTGGTTCTCCAACTTGTTAGACTTGGGAATACATCCCCTCTTAAAAATCACTGAAGGTCTCCGGGTGCCTGGGTGGCTCAGTGGGTTGGGGCCTCTGCCTTCGGCTCAGATCATGGTCCCGGGGTCCTGGGATCGAGCCCCACATCGGGCTCTTTGCTCCACGGGGAGCCTGCTTCCTCCTCTCTCTCTCTGCCTGCCTCTCTGCCTACTTGTGATCTCTGTCTGTCAATATAAATAAAATCTTAAAAAAAAAAATCACTGAAGGTCTCAAAAAACTTTATGTGGTTTGTATTTCCTGGTGTTTACTGTATGAGAAATTAAAAGTAAGATAGTTTTTGATATACTTATAAATTTAATAAGAAGAGTGATATTGTTTCACATTTTGCAAGTCCTGATGCTTAGCAAAAGATAGCTAGATTCTCTTACCTGCTTCTGCGTCTAATCCCCAGCAATGTCACTCAGTCTCTGGAAAATGCCTCTCTACTCGTAGAGAGAAAGCAAATTTGTTGACAAAGTACATAAGATTTTTGTACTATTACAAGAAAAGTTCTATCTTGTAAACAACTTGAAAGACAGACGGGGACTCAAACTGTACTTTGAGAACCAATGAGCTAAAAACACTGTGTATTTAGCACAGAACAGAGATGTATACATATGGAGATATGGCATATAGATCAGAATTCTCAGGTTAGCTACTTATTAACCTGCAGGTAGATTATTTCATAGTGTAAGTTCAAACACCCTTAACTGTTCATTTCTTCCAATGGTATAAAGCCTACAATACACATTGCAAGCCAGAAGGGCAATAAAGATTAAAAAAGGATCTCATACCAAGCGGAGGCCTAACCATGGCATTCCCGACTGTCAGTATCAAATATCATACTTTCACATGTGGTACTATTGTGTCCTAATAATGAGGTAGATGGAGTGAGCATTATTCTATTTCATAGATGAGAAAAGTGCACAGAGAGGGGGTGAGTGACTTATCCAAGCACCGTAACTAATCCGTGACAGAGCCGGGAACGGGTCCAGCCCAGTGCTGCTTTGGGCTTATCGCTAGGCCAACACACAATGCCAAAACACATGTTTGGAAAGTGGAAATTATTGCTGGGATGTTGTGTTGCCTGATTTGTTTCTTTATAATTCTTCACTTACTTGGCCCAAGGGCTGTTCCGGCAGATACATAGTTGGTGCTTTGCTATTATTTCGCTCAATGTTCCATTTTAATATTTTGAAAATGTGTAATTACTCCCTCTGGCCTTAATTTTCCTTACATGTGAAATTTGGACCAAAATACTGCAAAGGCTCCAGCAACAATGACATCTTAATAACTAATAAAACAAGGCAGATCAGAATCTCCCGTTTCAACAAAAGAAAACAAAACAAACCAGTCCCCTCAAATTGGGAAAATATGCAAAGACACTTGTGGTTTGTTCCAGGATCGCGGATGGTATCAGAATATTCTGGAAGCCAGGCATCACGGATGCGTATACCCTGCAACCCCGCAGGGAACATGCACAATACTTACCCTTTCACGGCCCCACATAAATTTGCAATGTTTTGTGGACAGCCCCATATAGGTGAAAATGTTTGTCGTTTTGGGAACCCGGGTACTAGCTCTGTCAATGCAAAACATTTCTGCTGTGTTTTAATAAGTATTGATTTTTCCAAAAATGAAGTTACCCTCTAAAGTGAAGGAAGATTGTCGGGGTGCCTGGGTGGTTCAGCCAGTTAAGCATCTGCCTTCGGCTCAGGTCATGATCCCAGGGTCCTGGGATCGAGCCCCGCATCAGGCTCTCTGCTCAGCAGGGAGCCTGCTTCCTCCTCTCTCTCTCTGCCTGCCTCTCTGCCTACTTGTGATCTCTGTCTGTCAAATAAATAAATAAAATCTTTAAAAAAATAAATACATAAATAAAGTGAAGGAAGCCTGTACTTTGTTTTGTCTGGAAATTTACCTAAAAAGGCCCATTGATTCAGAAGTGTGTTGTGGGACTGGTGCCCTCACAGCTGCCCACACTCAGAGCTGTGATACTCACCTGGTCCTACGCACCGGCGTGAGCCTCTACCACCACCAGATCTACTCTCAAGAGACACCAGCACCTACAAGCACACTGAAATAGCTGACTATAAACCGCTTTCCAATAGTTTCCCTTTCTGTTATAATTGAGATGTTCTGTCAGTCCTTTAACTGGGTATGTGTAGGTAGGCTATATTATTTGTGCTTTCCATTGTCGGATAATAAAGTGGCCCTTCCTAATTTCTTTTTGTAAATCAAATGCTGTCGCTGATAAGATCAGGAACCACTGGATTAATTTCCCTTAGAAAATTCCCATCTTTTCTGCTCAAATTTAGTTTCAGATTCAGCATTCATAGATATTTCTCAAATTTCGATCCCCTTTGAAAAACACACTTATGGTTACTCCGTTTGTGTTAATAAAACAGTGTGAAAATAGCCTGCAATGTATCTGGCTAAAGGGTTTGACATGTTGGGGTTTGGGGGGGAGAAGAAGAGGATGATATATTGGGTCTATTTCAAAAGAAGCAATTAAAGATATATTTGGTTATCTAATTTACGCAGCTCCGAGCTCCTCTAAATTCAAAACCCATGACTACCACCAGCACCACTTCCAGCACGACACAGTTGAGAGAAGACAATGTTCTCTCTGCTTTACCTGTAACAAAGAAAAGACGTAGTTCAGAGCATTATTGATTAAATGAGGGAAGCTATGGGGATTGCTTGTACTAAAACATTCTCCTAAAAATTACTCCTTGCAATGTGTATCACAGGTTCAAAGCGAGTGTTCTTTTCAAACACGAATGATCTTCACTTGTAATGAAATACTGAAAACAATTTCCATGACAAGTGAGTGCCATTTACCAAAATTAGATAAACGTCACTGCCAAGTTTTAAAATCCCAATGAAGTTTTGATCAATGCATTCGACACAACAGATAATTGTGATATTTATTTTGCTACCTGTACATGAAGTTTTTCCTTGACGGTTTTCCTGAACCACACAATTACGTGAAGATAAATTTTCCACACTTTCTGCCGTCTGAGATACATTTTTTGAAAATTGAAAATGAAATGACTTCTTAATCACGTCATTTTTCCCCTCCGGAAGACACTGCCTTTTTTACTTACTGTTTTAAAAACTGCCCAAATCAATACAACTTTCATGGTTGGGTACTAGCCTACTTGATTATGTTAGGGAAATATGTGCAGTACTGGGAATAGCATTTAGTTCTCTGGCTCTATTAGTTTTGTAGCAACGGTTCATTAACAGCATACACCATTAATTTAGAATAAGCCCTACACTAATAATGACAATTGATTTCTTTGTTTAATTTCTCTGCAACCAAATGACGCACTTTACAATGAACCCCAATTTAAAGTCCTTTGGGAATTTGGATTACATGACACCTTTTAAAAAGGTTATGTTTGATGACCTAAACCACCTGATATTTTTCTCTTTGCAACATTTAAAATATAAAAGTACATCTAACTGAATGATTATAATTTGAGTTATTAACTTTTAGTAAAAAAGTAATAAGCATTTTAAAAAGAAAAAAAAAACTTCCCCACATAAATTTCCCTTTCAAGGTATGCTCACATCCATTTGTAATAAACTACAATGCATAGCATATTCCCAGGTTTAAAAACATTATCTCCATCATTCTCTGTGGCCTGAAAGTCAACATTTTAAGATGTCAACAACTGCTCTCTCTGAATACACTGACCTCGAGCCAGTCAGGCATTCTTTTTTGCTTCAATTTTTCAATTATAAAACAGATTGATGATATCTCAAAATATATGTTTTACATACATACTATTAGAAGCCTTATTTGTCAGCCAATCTGACTGACTACTATTCTTACGATGCTATAAAAAATAAACTCTTGTTGGCATAAGCATAAATCCCGAGTGTAGAATCCCTGAATTCGAGTCCTGACTTCACTACTTTTTTATTTTTTTAAAGATTTTACTTATTTGACACAGAGAGAGAAAGAGAGAGAGATAACAAGAGAGGGAACACAAGCAGGGAGAATGAGAGAGAGTGAAGCAGACTCCCCACTGAGCAGGGAGCCCCATGTGGGGCTTCATTCCAGGACCCTGGGATCATGACCTGAGCTGAAGGCAGATGCTTAACTACTGAGCCACCCAGGTGTCCCCTGACTTTACCACTTACAAACTGGATCATGTTGGCCATGTCATTTCACATTTCTGAGCGTCTTTTTCTGCATACATCAGAAATGATTAATGAAACATATTCTGCTTCACTCACAGGGCATTTATGAACATCAAATAAGAAAACCCATACGATTTTCAAATCATAATAACAAGATGATGAATAGAAGGAACAAACATATTTCAAAGACCATGATGTGTTTTCTGCTCTCTGGAATTCTGAAGCCACCAGCATGTAGTCAAAATAGTGTGATTTGAATGGAACATTGTAAACTAAACAAAGTCACATCTATATGACTACTGTGAGTCAAAACAAGGATAAGCTGTATGGTCTACTAATTATAGTTAAGCCCCAAATTCAATCTCATTCCATCAGCCATAAACAAAGGAAGGACCTACAGTAATAGGTCTATCACATCAAATCTACCATTTCATTAGAATTTGCTAATTATTTTGATGTCTAGAATAATTTGTTGGGGATTGAGGGCAAAGGTAAATTCTACATCTATGAACATGGTATAAACATTAGTTAGAATCGTGGTTTTGAGTTTTAAGCTATAAGCCATTTCCCAATATGGATTTCTAGTCCCAACTTTTATCCAGAGATACAAATGAATATTTTCCCCCTAATGTGCTATGCATCTCAAACTGTACATCCAAAATCAAATACTTCCATTTCACACTTAAATGCATTGGTTAGAGACTTTTTCCCCCATTTTATTTATTTTTTTATTTCTTTTCAGTGTTCCAGAATTCACTGTTTATGCACCACACCTAGTGCTCCATGCTATACGTGCCCTCCTTAATACCCACCACCAGGATCACCCCCGGCCTTCCAAACCCTCAGTTTGTTTCTCAGAGTGGTTAGAGACTTTTTGCTTACCTTTTCCGTATACTTCTTAAATAGTATGTGCAAATGTTCTACAGAAGCACATAAAACAGCAAAAGTTAAATAAAATAATAAATTTATATATTTCATTAATTCTTAGTAAATGGATACATGCATAAAGATGAACTCATGCTAAAACTCTACTTATCTCCTCAAAGTCAAGCCTTGACAAGGAAAATACAATCATAAGGGAATATATTAATACCAGTTCCTCACAAATTGTACACCCAGTGTAACCCTCATAATTTGAAACAGAGAAAACAAAATGAAATCTACTTTCTAATGACTCAACTCAAATCAACTTCACCCCCACTGAGAAAAAGCCCACTGAGAAATAGTTATGTAACATATTTGCAAAGTCCAAATAACACTGCAAAGAGACACGGGTTACGAAATGTTTTGTAAAGTGTGATGTGAATAATTAATAGATGAGAACATTTTTATTCCCTTCTAAGGGCAGCAGGAGATTAAGGTAACAGTATACGATGGCATGAGTGATTAGTTCATTTCAGTATAAAAATGAGCTGCTTAAAACCTAATCCTCACGCCAACAGGTAACAAGTATAGCTCCTTGAGAAAAGAAGCTACATGTTCATGACGAGTGGCCAAAGCAATTAGATTGGCAGCAGTCTTTGAAGCCAGCTGTGAAGACTGTCAAGAAAGAGAACAGATAGAATCAGTTCCCAACAGTGGTCCAGGCCCTGAAACACAGTGAAGGCAAATTTCATATTTGTTTGACTTCTGTATTCTCTAACTTCAGAAATATTTAGATGAGATGCTTCTATTAGAACAGAAAAGAAAAAGGATAAGAAAATCGACAAACTTATACTGACTTTGTAGCTCTTTGAAGACAAAAGGGAAATGAAAACTTTTCAATTTTACTTAAGGAAGGAGGACATAATACCGCTTTACAATTCGTAAAACCTTTAGAATTTATTCTCAAAAAGGCACACAGCAGTGTTAGACCCTAACACAGGTTGGCTAAAACCAGATGGGAATCTATGAAAAAAATATGTAATGTATTAAAATCTAAAGGCCATAAGCCATATTTTATTTCTTAGATTGGGTGGTGGTTACACGGGTTTGCATTTTATAATTATTTGCCTGACTGTGTACTTATATTTTCTAAACTTTTAGAGAAGTGGGTTGTGTTTCGTAATTTTTAAAAGTTATTTTAAAATGTTACGAGCTGGGGCATGTGGGTGACTCGGTCGGTTAAGCACCTGACTCTTGATTTCAGCTCAGGTCTGTGGGA
This sequence comes from Mellivora capensis, assembly GCA_004024625.1. Taxonomy (NCBI): domain Eukaryota; kingdom Metazoa; phylum Chordata; class Mammalia; order Carnivora; family Mustelidae; genus Mellivora; species Mellivora capensis. The sequence continues at coordinate 16,323 of PISX010010110.1, forward strand.
TCCAGCCCTGTGTTCGGTTTCATGCTCAGCTCGGAGTCTGCTTGCCCTCTCCTTCTGCTCCCTCCCCCCACCTGTGTGCTCTCTCTGTCAAATAAATAAATAAAATCTTTCAAAATAAAATAAAATGTTACAGGCTAAGGGAAGCCTGGGTGGCTCAGTCAGTTAAGTGATAGACTCTTGGCTTCAGCTCAGGTCATGCTCTCAGGGTCATGATCTCAGAGCTATGAGATGGAGCCCCACACTCAGTACGGAGTCTGCTTGAGATTCTCTCCCTATGCCCCTCCCCTGTTCATGCTTGCTCTCTCTCTAAAATAAAAAATAAATAAGAAAAATCTTAAAAAAATAAAAAACATTACAAGCTGAGGAATCAACAAAGTCCTCGTTGTGGTTAATCAGTGGCTATGTCTGTCCTATCTGAAAATAGACTTTAGCCAGTTAATTAAGGAGCTAGAAGCATCGTGCAGGTAGGATAATCATGCAGACCAAATAATGAATTTTATATATTCCATTAATTCTTGCCAAATGGCCTGGGGGCAGGTATGACAATGAACTCATGCTGAAATGTATCTATTTCCTAAAAAAAGAAAAAGAAAAAAAAAAGTCTTGACAAAGACAAATTCTAAACGAATTACTTATATCAGTTTACAGCAAACACCAGGATACACATCCAATATAACCCTCTTACTTGGAACAGAAAATAAATGAAATCTAACTTACTAGTGGTTCCTATGACTTACTTAACTTACCCTATGCTAAGGGGAAGCCAGCTTTGTAGGTTATGCCATCTACCCAGCAACTCATTTCTCTGTCCTTCAAATTCACACCTGGAGATATTACCTCAGACATGTTCCTGGTAGACAAATCGGATCCTGATTTACATTCCTAGGTCACAGAGCATGAAATCTCAGTGCCCTCCGGTCTGTGTATAAATATGAAAAGGTAAACAAATGCAGCCAACTATATAGAGACAAGAAAGAGTGCTTACTGCATTAAAGAGTGTGCAAAAAAAAGGTGGGGGGTTGGCCTGGTGGCACAGTTGGTAAAGAATCTGACTCCTGATTTCTGATCCTCAGGTCGTGATCCCAGGGTTGTGAGATCAAGCCCCGAGTTGGGTTCTGAGCTTAGCAGGGGGTCTGCATCAGATTCTCTCTCCCTCTCCCTCTGCCCCTCCTGCTTGTGCTCTCTCACTCTGAAAATAAATAAATAAATCTTTTAAAAAAAAGTGTGCATATTACAAAGTTCTGTGACATCAGCAAGTGTCCAAAATGTATTGATATATAGTTGCAAATGCAGGGATAAAGATATGGCATCTAATATTATGTCTGATAATGAAGCACAGTGGGTTACATAGAAGCGTTGGTAATAGGGGTTTTTTAATCTCAGTCTATAAATATTCTTTTCTAACCTACACTGAAAAATGTCTGAAGGAAAGAAGAGTGTCAACACACACTCGGACAATCATTTGAACTGAAAAACTATGGCAGCAGCTAAAACTGAATGAGTAACCTATTTCCTTTTCGACTGTTGGGCCCATCCCCCTGTTAAGTGGATTGCCTGGCATTCAGAGCCACCAGATGGAAAACACAACATTGTGCCAAGAGCTACTGACCTTGGCTGTTTGTGGATCATGGAACGTGACTTACTTTGAATATTTTAGGATATGATTGCCTCTTGGACTCTCATCATCTTTTTTATTCCTCTGTCTTCTATCTTTACAGAATCACAGATTTGGGGATGTTACAAGGCACAGGATGAGTCAGCAAAATACACATTTGCTTTATTTTGAACGTCCCCTGTTTTCAGTAAAATTTCTTGTAAGAAAAAAGTATAAAAACTGGATCAAAAAAAAAAGAATTTTGACTCTGCAAACATATTTTAGAAAAATGGAAATATATAAATAAATGAATGAATGAATGAATGAATGAATGGAAAATAAGGATAGGTCAGTGTTTTTCTTTCTGAAAGGGCTCATTAGCCTGTCAGGGAATATCTGGTTACAGCCTTTCCACTAAGAATATCATTCTGGTTTGATAAATTCCTGTATTTCGGTGAGTCTCAATTCCTTTTCTTGTAAGGTATTATATTAGTGAAGTGACAACAGCTACTATAACAGATACTAAACTCTCAGATACTAAAATCTCAGTAACTTAACACAAGTCTCAGTGGCTTAACACAAGTTTATTTTTCGCTCCTGCAGATTCCAAACACTTTTCTTGTTCAAGGGTGTCTCTGTGCCAGAGGTTAATTCAACAATTCTCACCGTGGAAGGAGGGCATGAATTTCCGGCAGACAGCTAGCTGTCTCTTCCGTGGAAACTGTGTTTTTAGGAAATCTCAGCTTACCGGGAATACTCAAGTCATGAGTCCATATTCCCCTAACTTGGCAAGGCTCTTTTTTTCTTCTTGGTTGTGAAACGGCCACAAAGCAGAATCATAATAAATTATAGAAGAGCTTGGAAAGATTGCCATTCTATAGTTAGTGGAACGCTCCAGAAGAGAAGTACCTATGGTATGTATACACAGAAGGATAAATGTTAGACACAAATTTTACACACCAAAAGGAATTCTAAAGTTTTCGTAACAGATATGAGGTGAATTATGCTATTAATGTGTTAATACATGAAACTTATTCTATGACGACCCTAAGAGATCATCTACATTCATTCTGTTGATGTTTGCCTTGTAACACATGAGATTGAGAAGTTCGGCTGTGTAGAGTGGAGGATAGCTTCAACAGAAACATGCAAGTTTTTCTGGATTCTTTATGAAAGTGGCAGCAAAGGTCTGATAGTGAAGCTTCTGTCCTATTTCTTACCATTCATTCTCACAGATTAGACAATGTGCTGTCTAGTTCATATGTGTTATCCTATATCCCGTAGATATAAACTGGGCTATTGATCATTGCATATCCTTTCTGTCATAAAACATCTCCCCATGACCCTGTTAGGTCAAATCTAAGTAATTCGGGTATATGACTGATATATTGATTCTGGCCCATTTGGTACTATCACAGCCACAATGTAGTGTTAAACCCTAAGATTTCCATGTTGATGGGGGCAGAGGATTTTTCACAAAGAAAACGAGAGACATCTGAGGATGAACATCTCCATATTAGGAACAAAGATCACAGTGGTAGGCTGACCCTTTCCCCAGGGGTGTCATAGCTACTGGATGCTGATGTTGAGAAATAATGGTGACAAACATTCCAAAGGTTTGGAAAGGTTGAGGAAGGGGGATTCATTCACCTGCAAAGAACTCCCGCAATGAGGCAAATAATAAAAAGTGTTCAGGTTCTACCATCAGAACAAGGTTCTACCCTTGTCTTCATTATACCTTTCCAGGATGCCAAGTTATCATGAATTTTACAAATGAAAGGCTGGTTCATATTCGAGCCAACTACCTTTCCAGTTACTGTTGGGAAGAGGAAGGGGACTGGTTCTCATCCTGATTATTCCATTTAGGTAAACTTAATTGCAGTTCTTCATCATTCCATTTAATCAGAAACGATTTAGTGTCAACTTTGAGCTAGATACTGCTTGGTCCCACATAGATGATATTTAAAAACACACGAAAACTCTAAAATAATGCCTCTTCCTTTATGGAACTGATAATTTAGGGGAGGGGACAGATAAATAAATATTCCCATAAATACAGAAAGCAAGCCAATAGAAGTCCAAGGAAGAAAATGCACACAGCCATGAAAACACATCAGACCCTGGGGGCCAGGAAGAACTCCTTGAGGTTATTGGTTTCAACATGAGATCGAAGGATAGGTCAGAGTAATCTACACAGTGGCAGTTGGAAGCAGAAAGCTGGGGTGTAGACAGAAAGACATAAAATGATGTCAAATTGAACAAAATTATACGACTGACAGAAGGCTGATCACACATAGGCTTAGAAGCCACATCAGGTGATTCCCATCATTGCACTTAGCAAGGAATGGGAAGACACTGACTTCATCGGACTTGTATTTTACCAAGGTTAACCCTGACTCCATGGGATTTCAAGAAAACCACAGGGGAAGCTATTTCCTTCACTCCACCATGTTCTCCGAGTTTTCAACCCAGCCCATCTTAATTATGCACTGGAAAATAACTTCTTTATAAAAAAAAGGAGTTGAATTTCACATGCCACAAATTTTGCTGATGCTATTAGGCAGCATCACATTATAGATATGGCTGTACTTTTTTAAAAAAAAATGTTGATATTTCTCTCTGTATTAAACACCATATGTATACTGGAATATACCCACCATCTCTTGGCTCAGTGTGCTTCAGGTTAAAAAAAATAAGTCCTCCATTCCCCTGCTTCCCTGTCCTTTCTGCTTATCCCCAAGATCAAATTTTTATGAAAAATTATGGACCACTAGTTTATTTTGAAATCCTTCTAGCAAGCAAGCCTTTGAAATTCGTCATGACAAAGCACCTGGCATCACAGCCATGAGGGAAGCCCTCAACCACCTTTGAACCAGGAATTGTCTCTCCACTGGCAAATTCCTTCTGCCACGAATGCTTGACCCATTTCATAAACAAAGCATGTTAGGAAATATGGACCAGCCCTTAGCCTGTCCACATTTCCATGGATTACTTACCTTTCAGAAATTAGAAGAATTCTATAATTGTGAGTTCTGATGGTATCAGCAATATTACAGTGTCAGAACTTCCGTTACACATTTGGGTGAAAATTAAACATGATTTAAATTCGAGCTTCTAAGATTTATTTCTCCCTGCTACTATTATACAAAACTGCTATAATATGCTGTGAAATGAGACATCTACAGCATCACTAGTAAAAGCCTTTAAGTGGTAATCCTCCTGAATCCTTTCTTGTAATAGCCGAACATTAGCTGTACAAAACCAATGAAATTCACACATGCTGCTATAGAGTAGTGGAGCGATTATGACAGCATTTTTCCCCCCAAAGTACCTTAGGCTTTAGATGATTAGAGAATGGTCTTATGTTTTAAACTTCCTGCCAACAATATGGCTTTTAGTTGCATTGGATTGAGGACAAATTGTAGTATAATGTATGTTGACAGTTTAATAACACGGGTTACTATCCTTGGTGTACTTTATGATGTAATACATCCTTATAGGTGTCTCCAGAGAATTGTGCTATGATTTTCAAGGCACAGAAAATTCAATAAACTAAAACAGTCTGAGTAAGATTTCTGCCTTCTGTATACTTTGGACATTTTCCTAAAAAATAAATAGGTGCTACCCTTCTAAAATATTTTTCTGACATGCCTTTTCTGTTTTTCTTCTCAAGCTGTAGATTTTAAGATTGGAATGGTACAATTCTTATTAAATTATACATTAAAAATATAAAAGTCTCTTTCTTTATATGATAAACAGTCTTTTCCAGGTCTCGGAGGTAAAGTTTCTTTTCTATAAAAAGCCATAATTGTGGTTTTCAAAAATCTCATTAAATATTTAGATCTTTTAGAGCACAAGTGTTTTCTGTTGAAGTTTAAACACATTTAGGCTAATTATTTCTAATGTTTTGACCATTGTACAAATACTTCGAGTATTAAATAGCTAATAGCATAAAACAAAATAGCAAGTCTTAATGTGCAAAATTCATATAATTACTCCTGGATTTTCTTTTCTTCAAGCTACTTCTGGGTGAAACAAAAATGGCAATATAATGTATTTTTAAAGTGATATGAAACATTAGTATTAAACGAAAGCAAGTCTAAATACAGATGTGACTTTATGTAGCCTATTCCCTCTCCTTGCATTTATACAATTATAAACACAAAAAAATATTCAAGCTCTTAAGCATGCTAAACCCACTGTGATTTCACAATGGACAATTGTCTGGTATTTCAGTGATTTCCAGAAAAGAAAACATACTACAATCCTACAAGAGATATTCTCCCAATACTACTTCATTAAAAAAAAAAAAAAAGACTCAGTAATTTTATCACTCATCTGTAAGGTGAAGGTACAGAAAATAACTATAAATCACTATTTTCCACAACTACCATCCTTTATATAGTCCTCTCTTAAAACAAAAACCAAACCAAAACAAAACAAAACAAAAAAACCCACTAGACAGTATGGGAATCCATAAGAACATAAAGCAAGTTTCCTGTCCTAAAGGTAATATAGTAGTTTTTTAGGAAGTACTTCCTTTGTTGCAGATACTGTGTAAATTATTTGGTGTACATTATTTCCTCTACTGCTCCAAACTACCCCAGAGGATAGGTTCCTTATTATTATCCTCATTTACAGATGAGGAAAGAGCATCCAGAAAGGTCAGTGGTTGACCTCAGATTTTATACCACATACGTGGTAGGATTAGTATTCTAAGCCTAGCATTCAGAATTCAGACCCTGGAACATACCGCCTCCCTCACTGGCCAGGCAATCGATTTAGATTTCTTAAAAATGTACATGTGGGTGTTTTCATTAAAAACAACACAAGCCAATATAAAGAATACTGAACAGATGTAGATTGTATGTGGCTTTTATTTGTTTGAGGACTAAGAAACTCAATCGCTTGGTAAATCCGTTTGGAGATCCCTTCATTTCAGGTACAACTCAACATTATTATAGCTCTTGAAACTCATGCTACTTAAATTATATGATTGTTATCGTTATTACTGCATTTTCTAGTGGCGATGCAGAAACAAACTATCTGTGTGTTCAAAGCAAACATATACAAAATAATCAAGGTTTTTGTGAGGCCCCGAGAGCTGAGACGGGGTGATGTGAAAAACAAATTGCAGTAGAGTAGGAGGCTCAAAGCAAAAAAAAAGAAAAGAAAAAATTCATGCCCTTCAATTCCAGCCCTCAATTCAATTCCAGTGTCTTTCTTACTTTTTCTAAATTTTTGGCCCAGGGTTTGTGCGCTTTCTTCCCGCCCCCACCCCCCACCCCGGGGTTCCAACCAGGCCTGGTTGGAAGAGGTCCCAGCAGAGAGCAGAGGTCTGAGGATTACTGAAGTGGTTTTCTTTTTAATCACTTATAAAAATAGAGACAAAGCCAATCACCAGCCATGTGATTTGCTCCAAGACTCCGGGTCTCTAAATTCTCTGAAGAAAGCTAGAATCAGCACTTTTCCAACAGCATGGTATGTTGAGCTTCAGTCAAGTCTGAGTGCCATTCTGCTCTGGGAAGGGGAGGGAGGCAGAGGAAAAAAAAGATACTACTTGACGCCTTAATAAAATGGAGACCAGGCTTGAACTACCATCCTCGAGCACAGGGTATGTGCCTAGGTGTCTCTGGTCTTCCCTGGCACTTTGAATATGTATTCTTGCTTTATTTCCTGGTTGATGAAGCTTAACACAATCTTTATTCCTTCCTCTCATAGCTTCTGATTTTCCTTCCGTGGGGCTTGCAATCAGAAAGTACTCCTTAAAAGCTAAATTAGGAACAGAAGATGAAGAGACTGAGATAAATCTGATTGCATTGGTCCTCACTGAAATGTAATTAACTAGCATTTAAATAAACACTCCCTGGGCGATTGCAGAGAAAGGGGCAAAGCCCTGAAAGACAAGTCAACAGTTTTCACACCCTAGTGGTCAAGCATTCTTGGGAATGGTAAGCGGTTGCCCATGAAATCCCCACCCCCACCCCAAAACCAAGTACAAATATCATAAGGATGAGCCCAAAGGATTAATTTCATTTCATTGTGTATTTGCAAGTTTCGAGACTTTAACCCAGGCGACAGCCTTCATTTCTATCCACCCCAGCCATTAAACCCCGACCTTAGACGAGAAAGCAATCTGTAAACTCAAACCAAATGTTTTCCATGTCTTTTCCTCTCAGAAACACCAGCAGACTTAGTCAAGCCTAGGCAAGGTGCCAGCGGCAGCTAGATTACACTAACCCTGAGATGTGGGAGTTGGCTGTGTTCCTCTGAGGCTTGCACAGAATGGTATTAAAAGTAATGAACACACAGAGAGACCCTGCCGGGCATGACGTGGTTTGTGTTTATGCCTCATTGGAACACTGTGGGTATTAGCAACTCTTCCAAATCTTCACGTGTATGGTGTCCTCTGGTTTTGCACACGTACTAACTCACTTCTCAACATATTTAGACTTCTTTCCCTCGCAAATGCCCACTTGTCACACTCCAAGGTTGCATCTGTCCTTCTCCTCACCCCTCTCCCCCAAACTGTACTCTAACCAATTTGATGGATGCTTTCCAGTCCCCTTTCTAAACAAGGTCCCTGTTTCCTTGGGGCAGATGATGCCTAGGATTACATCGTAAGGTGATATGGACAACTTGAGAAATTTCAAATTCCATTGCATGAATTATAGTTACAGGTAGGATCTACACTAAAGGTTTATTAATTAATGTAAGAAATGCAGCTTAGTATTACTACTTAATAAGTACCTAATAGTTTGGTTGGAATATTCGCAGTCATTAGGAACACTGAAGAAATGTTGTACACATAGTTTTATGTTCAAAGCTATATGTATGGGCTAGGTATACTTAGAGAATTTGAAACTAGAGAGAATCAATAGTCCAACCTTCACTATTCATTGAAACTTAATGATTTTTGTCCAATAATGAAACTGACGTGACTGTTAACTTTATGAAGAAAAGAAACAAAATTAAAATGGCGCTGTGGTAATTCACTTGGTCTCCTTCATCTAGTGCTGTTTTATTTATACTTGTATTCTGTAAGAGGCACAGGATACACATTATTTTAAATGGCTTGTAAAATAACAGGACAATATAATAAAGATTGTATTAACAGTAAGTTAACAATACAGTCCAGAAATACAGAGCAACATGACACAATGTTCTCTCACACGTGACTCAAATCAGTTGAGGGGGCCTTCCGAATAAAACTAGAATACATGTGCATCTACCAAAGTTTTGGCACATGGCTGAATGATTTCCAAGTGCAATAATATCCGTTACTGGAAGAAAAGGAGTCACTAGAAAAATCCATGGTCATTACATGGTTAATATTAGTCCCCTAATAGGAAGGTTACTTCCCATTAAGTCCAGACTGGGAGGACGCGATGATCTCTTTACACATAATAGCAATGTACCAAATAAGGAACTGGTCAGATTACAATTAGAAGAGCTATTGCAAAGCCCTAAATATATAATTGGCAGGGTTCCTCCAAGCTGAAAGTGCTGATATCCAATACACATCAGCTCTGGCTTGGCTTGTCTTGTTAGGTAAACAAAATGTGTCTTGCCTGTCATTGTCATAAAATATTAATGCACTGGAAGTCTCTAAACCTTGCTAAGCATAAGGCCTATTATCACACTTAAGAGCAAAGCAATCTAATAAATCGCTGGCTGTGTAAAAACGAAGTCAGCTGGCAGAGACAGTAATCTCCCTAAGGGATAGTAAGAGCCTCATCTTCAACTACAGCAGCTGCAGTTGCAGAGAAATTATGTTTCTTCTGCTTAGTAAAAATACATTTGTGCTGAATTCTGTTATTTAAACTCTAATGGAATCATTAGGAATATCCATACATTATGAGTAATAGAAAATTAACTAAGAAACTCATCTGCAATGCTGTCATATAATAGGCACAGTATTTTTTATTAGGCTTGAATTTTAGGTGGCTAAATCTGATGTAAAATCAAGCTCTTTATTACTAATACCCATTTCGAAAGAGTAGGAACCCCCAAATCATACATAAATAATCATGTGTGAACACTGAGCACTGAACTACTATCCCTAATTGAAAGCAACTGACTTGTTTTGCCCTGGTAGGAGGTCCTTCAGGCAGTAAGTAAACATAAATGCAACATTGTTGCTATATGTCTTGAAACGATTATAAAATCGCTGGCATGTTGCTATTTCATGCAACACTTAACCACTCTCTGAAAACCCTAAGAAAGATGTATTTCAGAATGGACCATACTTTTACTTAGCACCAGCACCCCAATAATACACACCTTAAATTAGGCAAATCAACATATTTCCAGGAAGAGAGAAAAGACAAGCCGATAGATTTTTAAAATAATAATGACACGTAATAATGTGTTTGTGCATATATTATTTCATTTAAACTTCATAATAACCCAGTAAGGTAAGCACAGCTGTCACGTCCATGCCAAAAATAAAGAAAGAGATCATCCGCCCCAAGTCAATCAGTTCACGGTAAGCACCATTACTTCTTAAATGCTACTCAACTTACTTTGAACACCACACCTCTAAAGGCAGTCCCGTTTTTGTTGCTGCTGTCATTTTATTTTCTACTCACAACCTCATCTTGACAAAGACAGTGTTTCAAATTCTGAAAAGCATTTAGCCTACCAATATGTAATCGCAACCAAGGGATGGTAGCTTGAGGATACATGATGAATGGACAATGTGCACCTTTCACTGGACATTGAGTAATAAAATGTTGATGACCTACACATGTGGAAAACATGAACTACAAAAAGTCTGCCATACTTAGAAGGAGTACTAGGAGATGAAAAATGTATTTGAATCAGAAGGGGAAATATGCCCTTCCTTACATGACACAGGGATCATAGGCTTTACGCTTACCCGGAGACTAACACAGGCACTTAATATGCATCTCTCATCTGTAGGATGATGGTGCTTCAGAAAAGGAACACCATCCTCCCCAGTGTATGTTTAGGGTTATAACATTCCCGATAATGGTATAGGGATATATCATTCCCTCTACATTGACAGTAACCTTTGCACCGGAGAAACTAAAGAGAAGTACCATTAGAATAAAGTATGCATTATTTCCTCACTTACGAAAAGCTACATCACAATCAACGTGAAGCACAAGGATCTCCAGTGGTGTGAAAAGTGGGTCTGGAAGTTACACATTTACTGAATAAATGCTGATAAGATGACCAGCTGGCAGTGCAATCACCTCTCTGAATTCCTCACACTTAGGTCCTCTGTTCAGTCAGCCCATAACTGTTGCTAACCTGCTCTGTGTGTAACACAGTGGGAGCTGCAGAAGTCACGGAGGCGATTAAGATTCAGTGGCTGTCCTCAAGGTGTCCATACCTTTGTTGAGAAAAATTAAGTTAAATTATGCACTCAGATATGTTAATCATAGGGACAAAGTGCCCAGTGCCATGCAAGATGCAAACAAAACAAAACAAAACAAACTATCTCGTAATCTTCTGAAATCAAATCTAATCTAGACTCCAAGATGTTATTTGCCCCTGGTGGCAAGAAGGGCATCAGCTTCCACATTGGCTCCTTTCTTCGTTGCTTTATTTGGTCCCTGGACAATGGCAGATCACCTTGGGCCTTAGCGCACGGTGGCCATTCTCCACATCACAGTTCATTCTGTGGCAGTCGCCTGATCAGGCACGGACCCTCAGAGCTGAGTCATTTCTCCTTATGTCTCCCTCCAGGGAACAACCACCGCTTACTGGCCAGTTTTGAGCACTCTCCACAATGTCTCACATTAAGGTGTGACATCCAAATGACTTTCCCTTTTCTACCTCCCCCAAACCTGCGACATGATCTTTGTGCCCCTCTCCTTTCTTCTTTATTGAGAAGTAGCCCCTCGTGGGCACTACCAGCCACGTTCTTCTTACTGTGTAAAAGATGCAATAGCTCTCCCTTGGCTGTTTCCTGTAACAGCTGAGTATGATGGTCCAGAGAAGTGCTGGATGACTCATCGAGTCAGGCTCCATACTCTCAAATTGGAAAATACCTGTTACCTATTCTGAGGCAAAAAGAAAACATAAAAGTCAATTTTTTTAAAAATGCAGCAATACCCTCTTCTTCCCCCTCACCCCCACCAAGGATGACGCCCACTCCTTTAGAGGCAGCAGAAAATAAAACCATGGTTGATTTGGTACATCCTGCAATTTTAAATTCTCAATATCTCACCCTGTTCCACCTTGACCACAAGCATTCAAAAAGCATGGAGATGAATTTCTAGCTAAGTTCTTCAATTATACCATGCTCTTTCATGATCCTATTTCCATATCTGTACATGACATTTTCTCTCCTGAAATGAAAATGCTGAATTATCAAGGCTCAGCTCGTATGTCAATTTTTCTATTAATTAATTATTAACTTCTCTAGGCAAAGAAACTTTTTCTCTTCCCTTCTATAGCATTTTAATATTACTACTATAATATACTTGAGATTATATTATAATTACCTGTTTACAGATTATAATCTCCTAGTGGATATGCACTATTTCTATTTTCTTAAAGATTTTATTTATTTGAGAAAGATCAAGCAGGTGAGAGAGAGTGGGGCAGTGGGTGGGGGAGAATCAGAGGGAGAGGGGGAAGCAGACTCCTCGCTGAGCAAGGACCCAGAGGTCAGGCTCAATCCCAGGACCCCAGGATCACGACCTGAGCCAAAAGGAGATGTTTAACCACCTGAGCCTCCCAGGCACCCACATTATTTCTATTTTATGAATATGCTTCCAGTAGGACACAGGTCTCAACTTTGGAACACCTCGGATGATAATAAAAGGATGGCAAAGAGGACGTGAAGGCAAAAAATAACCAAGATCCAGACTGTACCTGAGGCCAAAACCCAAAAATATTGACTAATCATTTGAGAAATCTATTTCAGTATTGTGGGTGTTCTCAATAGGAATCACTGGGCAGTGGTGAAACTTGGCATCAGGCTAATGACAGTATTTAGACCTGAAGGGTTCCCACTGAATCACATTGAATCTAGATGCCAACTGGTGGCTTATAGTTCAGAGACAGATGTGTGGTAAGGGCACTTAAGTGCCCCAGCCAAGTAAACCAGAGAAAGGAGTAGGAGAAGAGCCAAAAAAAGAGCTCAGCCTTAGGACCTAAAGAGTTTTTTCTTTGCATCCTTTTACAACATTAATCATCATTCATAGTGGTAATGGTAGTAACAATTATTAGTATTATTGCTAATATCAGGAGCAGTGAAGAAAAATATCTCAAAAAGTCCCCAACATACTTCCTTCATATCCTATTAGCCAGAACTAGCTAAATGAAATAATGCACTCAAATATGTTAATACTGGAAATGAAATGCTCAGTGACTCACAAAATATAAAAATATTATATTTCTTAATTTTCCTAAAAACATCTAACCTGAACTCTGAGAATCCATTCATCAGTGGAGTCACATTGGTTCCTTCTTTCTTGTTTTCTTTGGTCCCAGACTTTATAATTAAACCTAAGTCTTAATGCATGCACTCATTCTTAGAGTCATCTTATCACTCCTAGATGCCCATGATCAAAGGGGCTTTCTGAATTGCCTTAAATCGAAAATGAAGCATTCCCTACCTCTGGGTACATCATCACACAAAGTAGGCAAGAAAGAAGTGGAAATGGTTGATAGGTAAGTCACAAATAGTATCTACCATAATCAGACTGAAAACATATCCCGAAAATCCCTTCTTGGTAATTTGGCTAAGATCAAGTAAAAACAGATGTCCCAAAACATTAAGAAAAGGTAAAGAGATGGTAAGAATGAAAGAGAAGCTGTAAACGTATTGAGAATAGAAATTGAAATGTCAACATAAGTTGATAAATGAATTTTATAGGAAATGAATAAGTAAATAGAGGGAAAGATACTTTAGAAAAGGTAATGACTTTAAAATTCTCTGAATTGAAGAAAAATGTTAAGACCTTGGATTGAAAGAACACATAATTGCAAACTTGGTGAGATTAGGACTAACCTACACTGACACACGCTCTGATGACAATTAAGAACATCAAGCAAAAATAAAAAGTTCCAGGGAGGAAAATCCAATCACTCATAGAAGAGTTAGAATTAAACTGACATTGAAATTTTCAAGGACATCACAGTCAAGAAGGCAACAGAGTGTTGAAAGAAAAGCACGTGATACTGGAATTCTATATTCTATTCAACACTTTCTTTCAATATAAGTGTGAAATAAAAATATTACCAGGCCAAAAAAAAAAAATTACCTGGCAAAAAGGACTTCAAAAAGTTAATCACACAAAAACCTATCTGACATGTTCTTCAGAAAATAAAGAATTAGATCTGGGAGGATGCTGCAAACAATGGGAAGGAAGGGTGATTAAATACCTTACTTACTAAAAAAGCTTATTAGAAAAAAATAAGCTTTAGCATAAGTCATTTTTTAAATATTTATTTATTTATTTGAGAGAGAGAGTCGGGGGAGGGACAGGTAAGAGAATCTCAAACAGATTCCCACTGAGCACGGAGCCCAATGTAGGGCTTGATCCCACAACCCTGAGACCATGACCTGAGGCAAAACCAAGAGTTGAACGCTTAACTGACTGAGTCATTCAGGTACCCCCAGCATAAGTCTTAGTAAAAGATAATCACTTTTCAGAACAGCAGAAGGAAATTCACCTTACTCAATGAATATTAGGAAGAATAGGGGAAGGAAGGTGAGGGGGGGAATAAATAAAAACACTTTTAATAAACTGAAAAAACAAAATATATGTCAGAAGTCCCAATGTAATAGTAATTAAAAGAAATGGAAATGGCCTTTACCACTAACCAAAAATCTCTGGTGGATTTTTAAAAAGATTCCCAAATATTAAAATGCAAAATACATGAAGTTTGCAAATCAAGGGAGAGAAAAAAGATGACTGCACACAAACATGGGCCAAAAGAAAGCCAGAACCAGACATAATAATTTAGAACAAAAATGATCATGAGGATTGGTACCTGGGTGGCTCAGGTAGTTAAGCATCTGACTCTTGGTTTTGGCTCAGGTCATGATCTCAGGATCATGATATCAAGCTTCGGGTCAGGCTCTTCACTCAATGGGAGTCTGGGTGAGATTCTCTCTCTCTGCCTTTCCCTCTGCTCACACATTCTCTCTCTCTCTCTCTCTCTCTCTATCTATCTATCTAAAATAAAATAAATAAAATCTTTACAAAACGATCACGAGAAAAAAAATAGAGATATTATATACTGGCTATGTATAATCATCATGAATCTATCTTCATATAACAGTGCAGTTGAAAATATTATACAACAGCATTGACAGACCTAAAGGGGAAAATGGATAAATCAACAACTATAATTGGAGATTATTAACTAATTACTGCCAAAAATGCTAACAGACCAAGAAAAAGCAAATATATTCCTTATTGATTAAAAAAAGCTCTAATTAATAAACTTTACACCAACAGAGTCTATGCATTTGCTTCATGCAAAAATTTAAAAATTTAGAAAACTAACCTTATACAAAGCACAAAGTCTCAATAAATGCCTCCCAACCAATACTATATAGATTTTACCCATAAAGCAATAAAATTATATATCAGTTAGTAGTTAAAAAAAATTAATGTCCAGAAGAAAATACTTCTCAATAACCCTTGGATTCAAGAAGGGAAACTATGTAAGTCTTAGAGTAAAAAATTAGTAGGAGTACCCTATTCCAAAATCTGATCATCCATATGACACAGATTTAAAGCTATGTTGGGATTTTCATTGATAGTAAACTCAATACGGACCAACAGCTGAAAAAAAAAAAAAAAAAGGAAAGAAAATTGAACAAACAGCAAATGAGATCTAATACCTTTTTTAGCACAAGTACAGTATCTACAAAAAGTCAGAATTCATCCTGAATGTTGTATTCTGTTATGAGATGCCAAAATATAAGGAGAATTATGAAGAAAAACAGGAAAAATGGGGAAAAGGGGAGGACCTCTGGATGGAAGGATACCTGGGCTCAACATCTTATTCAGATGGTTGGGATTTCAGGATGGTCGAGTAGTGCAAGCACATAAATCCTCAAGACATCAGGAGTTACCACCTGTCAGGTGGTGGAATGGGGAGATGGATGGTCCATGTGATTCAAAAGGGCAAAAGTGAGACCAATATCTGGAAATTCCAATACGCAGAAATTGAAAGAAGATAAAAAAAAAAGAAATTTCTAACAGTAAAAATTAATTAAAAACAATTGTTCAAAATAGCAACTTATCACAAAAGACTATTCCAGCAGAGATGGCCTCCTGATGCAGTAAAAGAAATTCCCACAAAGAACAGGTCATTGGAGAGCAGTCCATCTATGTCCCAAGTTGTAGAACAGGACATCTGTCCCCTTGGGACTCAAAAATACCTGAAGTTCTCTATTTTCATGATAAATATATAAATATATCAACTCTTTGGAAAGGAATAAATTCTCTTAATGGTAGGTTTGTGTTGTCCATGCAGAAAGTGGTAATTTCTACCGAATTTAACCTATTCATACTCCTGGTCAAATTTCTGTTGGACACAGTTTTAATGATGTAAGGTAATTTTGCCCAGAATTTGGTTTATTTTTCAACCCTGATCTACCCCCTCTGAATTACAAAAAGAGTACTAAGAACATGCGTGTGTTTCAAGTTCTACAGAGTTTACCATGCCTTTTCATTTGATTAAAAATAACATTGAAAAATGTTTCTTTCACAAGAGCTAGAGACTGTGAATTTTTGTTTGTATTACAAGCATGGACTACTTGTTATAAAATGTTAAGGTGAAGAGTTTTCTGACTTTGCAGTGATGAAGTCAGGTGTCTTTTAGAACACTGCCAGTAATACAAGTTTGAACAGCAAGGGGCGAGGTATCCCTCACTGAAAAATGGTGGAGAAACTTCCAGTGTAGTTCCTGTAGGATGGCCAAACAGAGGACCCTATTTTCATTCATCTATTAACTAGTTCATTCATTCATGTACTATACGAGTGACACTCTGTTTCACAGTGAAGCGTATGGGCACTGGAGCCAACCTGTATGGAGATAACTCCTATCTCCACCAAGTGAGAACTATAGAAGTCTAAGCAAGTAGCCTAATTTTCTTGTACTTCAGTGTCTGCATTTGTAAAGGGCGATAATGATGCCTACTTCGTAGGTTGTTGTGAGCATTAAATGATCGAGATGATAGATAGATGACAGACAGATAGATAAAGACAGATGGATGGATGGATGGATAGATGGAGGGAGGGAGGGAGATAGAGAAGGATGGATGGATGGATGGATGGATGGAAGATAGATAGATAGATAGATGATAGATAAGAGAGATTGATGACAACACACTTATAAATATATATAGTACCTAGAACAAAGATTGGCCTTTGTGCCCTCTAAGTGTTCATTGTCCCTGAACCACATCCCAGTTTCAGGGCTGGATGCTGGGGAATTACAATATCGAGAAAATGAAAAGTACTTTAATATAAGACAAGGTCTGATAGGTCAAATTATGGAATTCTACTTAACCCTAAAAACACAGGGGAGTTGTTGAAAGATTTAAAATGGGCAAGCTAGCATCAGTTTTGCTTGTTTTAAAGATTATTCTGGCTGCACTGAGATGAATGGATTGACCAAGGAAGAGCGGAAGGTGTCCAAAGAATGGACACAGAGAGACAAGCCCAAGTTTATTAGATGCCAAAAGCCACTGCAAAGGAAGGCTGAAATTTTCTTTCTTTTTTTTTTTTTAAAGATTTTATTTATTTATTTGACAGGCAGAGATCCCAAGTAGGCAGAGAGGCAAGCAGAGAGGGAGAAGCAGGATCCCTGCTGAGCAGAGAGCCCGATGCAGGGCTCGATCCCAGGACCCTGACATCATGACCTGAGCTGAAGGCAGAGGCCTTAACCCACTGAGCTACCCAGGCGCCCCTGAAATTTTCTAATTTTCTTTTCTGAAAATGTGGTGTGCTTGCATTCGTGCGCGCGTGCGCATGTCTGTTGGGGGAGGTGAGGCTGAGGGGTGTGTGTGTGGGGGGGGTGATGAATCATGGGAGCCTTTGGGGTTAAAGTAACACTCTGACCTTTACAAAGTTTCTAAACCTAAGACCTCATTCCCTCTTTCTGTAAAACATGCATTCACAGCATTTTGGAGACAACTGAATAAGAAACTGTGTGTGAAAGGAATTCTTAACCATAAGGCACAAAATAAATGTTGTAGCTGTAATTATGTCCGGCATGTGGAGAGGGGAACTGAATCTCAAGGTCTCTTCTAGGAAGTTTATTTTACCAAAGCAGAGGCATGAAGATGGATATGGGATATCACAAGGCAAGAAAAAGTGATGATTAATATCTGTGGTTACAAATCAAGCTTTTCATGTAACAACATCCTTCATCTAGAATGATGTTTCAAGGGGCCTCATCTCTGACTCAACTCCTCCTAGATCCAACTCCCTCCCTCAGGATTTTGATTTCCACAACTTGTGCTCCCCACCAACCTCGCACTGGGACAGTGATCAGAACATTTTTTAGCTTTCCATCTCTATCTTCTTACCCTCACATCCCTCTTGAAGCCAACTTAAATTGTGTTCAATCAATATCATCATTCCTGCGCATACACCAAACCACCATACACACAATGCCCCCCACCCTTCATCATACTTCCCCGGAAAAACCCCAACCCCAGTAAAATTCAACTAACCACTTGGGCTGTTTCTGCCCCTGAGAGGTGAATACACGAAGGAAAACAAAACCACACTGACTGGATTCATATTATGATCATGACCACTACCTACAGTCTTACTTCACTTTTCTCATTCTTCTAGGCTACTGACCAATGCTCTGCATTGTACTAAATCCAACAGTTTGCATATTACTATATATGCAGCATTTTACATTTTTATATTTAGCAATCTGCTGAATTTTAGGCTCAGTCCTAGTTTGGGATTTCTTCTCTTAGGGCCACCTTGTCCTACTGACCACCCATGTAACACAACAACCTTCTTCCAACATAAATGCGTACACACACAGGCACATGAATCCACACAAGTGTGTACACATAGACTTATAAGGGAGGTCTGATCTCCCTTATCCTACTTGATCTTTCCTCCTCATAGCCTATACCACTATTTGTCGTACTATGCATTTATTTGTTTGTGGACATTCATCTCATACCGTTCAGCTATACGTTTCACAAGGACAGGGACTTGGTTTTATTCACCATTAAATCCTCAGAGCCTACAACAGCGTTCAACATTTAGTAGGTACTCAACAAGTTTTATCTGAATGAATGAATGAATAAATAAATGAGGGAAATCAATATTTAAATTTAGGAAATTTCCCAGAGGATAAAAATAGTTGCTTAATTAGCAATGACAAATCAAACATGTTAACAAGCTATGATATAAATATTCCATACATGTATTTATTCATTATTCAGCAGTATTTATGACTTGCTTATTCCCAAAAATGATCTGAGGCAACTGATATGTATACAGTATTGCTATTTAAAACTGAGTACAGAATATTCTGTCTCTAATGAAGGAAAAAAAATGTGGTCTAACTGCTTTTATAAAATATGAGTAAACCTTCATTAAAAGAGGAAAAGAACAGAGTAATAAGGCTTTCTTCAAACAGTAACTGATGAAAAATTTGTGTTTTTTTTTAAATTGTATTTATTTGAGAGAGAGAGAGAGAGCATGAAAGGAGATTAGGGCTAGTGCAAGAAGCAGACTTGATGCAGGACCCAATCCTGGGACTCTAGGATCATAACCTGAGCCAAAGGCAGTCACTTCACCAACTGAGCCACCCAGATGTCCCCCCAAAAAAAATTTTTTTAAATATAATTTAAAAAAAAAATACAAATGGGCAGTGCCAAGGTTAGGGAATGTTTGAGTTAATAGAAACTGAGAGGGTTTTGTGTTTTTGTTTTTGGTTTTTTGTTTTTTTGTTTTTTTTTTTTCATTTCAAGAGTGAAGATGTCAAGCCTCTTCTACTCTCTTCTTTTTTTTTTTTTTAAGATTTTATTTATTTATTTAGACAGAGAGAGGGATAGAAAGAGGAGAAGGGGTAAAGGGGGAGGGAGAGAGAGAATCTCAAGCAGACTCCATGCCGAGTGCAAAGCCCAATGCAGAGCTCAATCCCAGGACCCTGAGATTATGACTTGAGCTACAACCAAGGATCAGACACAACTGAGTGCCTCACCCAGCACCCCTTAAAAAAAAAAAGATTTTATTTACTGTCTTGTTTGATATACCTATGCTTCTTTCCAGTTTTACTAACTCAAAAGACAATGCCTCATACCCCAAATATGCTATTGAAATTTGCATCTTATAAAAAAAAAAAGTCATTTTCAGGATGCCTGGGTGGTTCAGTTGGTTAAGTCAGATCATGATCCCAGGGTCCTAGGATCGAGTCCCACATTGGGCTCCCTGCTCAGCGGGGAGCCTGCTTCTCCCTCTGCCTGCTGCTCACCTTGCTTATGTTCTCTCTCTACATATCTCTTGTTCTCTGAGAAATAAATGAATAAATAAATAAATAAATAAACAAATAAACAAATAAATAAATATTTTTTTTTTTTTAAAGTCATTCTCAGGGGCACCTGGGTGGCTCAGTGGGTTAAGCCGCTGCCTTCGGCTCAGGTCGTGATCTCAGGGTCCTGGGATCGAGTCCCACATCGGGCTCTCTGCTCAGCAGGGAGCCTGTTCCCTCTCTCTCTCTGCCTGCCTCTCTGTCTACTGTGATCTCTCTCTGTCAAGTAAATAAATAAAATCTTTAAAAAAAAAAAAATTCATTCTCAAATATTTACTATCATCATTTTGGCATGAAAATAGGTTTGTCCCATTTAGGAAACATCTAAATTGGTCAAGACATGTTAAGTCTCTCTAGCTACCTTTATATGTCTTATATAAGTTCTTACCAAAGAGAAAAAAAAATAGAGATAGCTTTTCAATTCTGTTAAGAAAGTAATTTTCATGATGAGATTGGCTAGAGTCTGGAACAAGTTTTCCGTAGAAGTGGAGAAGGCTTTGAGGCCATTAAAATAAAACCATACAAAACAGTGGGGAATGTACTCTACTAGGTGGGAAAATGCTGTCCAGATCCCTGGAGGCTGCTGCCGAGAGCTGAATAGGCCTTTTCAATCTCCAGCCTTTATGAATCCAGGTAACTATTCTGAGAATAGATGAGAGGAGTAGATTTTTATTCTATCCGTGTTGAGCTCCTATTAGCCTCTTGAGGAAATAGGGGTTTTGTGGAAAGTGTGAGTTTTCTAAGTGTTACTGAAATGTCCTTGTTTAATTTCCTTATGAAAAGACAATCTAATAATAGCTACATCTTCTAATATTAACAAAGCTGCAAAGTTACACAAGTCAGAATCATTTTCCTCTGCTTAGATGGCAAAATCCTTCAATGTCCTTGTCTCTCTTTTCCCAATGTGCCACCCCCTTTATGGTTGATGTTTGCTCTTTAATATTTGATTTCACATTTGATTCCACTCATCCTGATACAGAGCTGCCGTGTGAAGTGGGAACATTCAAACGGGAGAGAAGATACGGTGGCCACCCTACCATGAGCGAGTCCACTGAACTGTAAATCTACCGTGCATTTAATTACTCAGCTAGACGGTACATGGATAACGTCTCCCGGCTGTTGGCTATCAGGAGTGATTGAGTCAGCTTACAGTAATAAGCTTTTCTATAGCTAAAGCCAAAGGTTAAAAGTAGACATAGAACTCGGGGTGCCTGGGTGGCTCAGTGGATTAAGCCGCTGCCTTCGGCTCGGGTCGTGATCTCAGGGTCCTGGGATCGAGTCCCGGGTCGGGCTCTCTGCTCAGCGGGGAGTCCGCTTTCCCCTCTCTCTCTGCCTGACTCTCTGCCTACTTGTGATCTCTCTGTCAGGTGAATAAATGGAATCTTAAAAAAAAAAAAAAGTAGACATAGAACTTGAAAGCAAGGATTGTTTGTAAAGAGCTGCAAAACTCAAAGAACAACAGAACATTCTTTTGTATCAATTCCTAAATTTTCAACCCTTAAACTGAAATGGGGCAGTTGTGTGGAAAGGACTGGGTCCCCTCAAGCAAATTTGTAAGTACTCAGGTCAGTAACGGGGGTGGCAAGCACCCCCTCCCCACGCCAACTTCTACCACATACGCGGCATCGTGAGCTCGTGTTCGTATAATGAATAGCAGAGATAATTGTACTTGTGAGATGAATCAGCAATTCCCCATGACAGCAGCAAAATAACACTATTTTCTTTCTGAATCATTGTGGAAGGCAAATGGAAAAGTGACAAATAGACTGTTCTCCATCAGTGATGGAAGGGGAATTTGTGTTGGGAGCCAAATTTCCAAAGTAAGGCATATAGGGCTTGCCAGCAAAACTGTTCACACCCCCACCAAGACCAGCAAACCCTGCAGCTGTAATTCCAGAAACACATGTGTGTATAAATCAAATAATTGCACACCTAACTATCCACTTGAGCCTGTGTGCTTGGGTTTTTATGTAGGTGCCCAGGGCACTTGTGCTCTTTGGCTTTGAAAACAAGGTTTAGTTTAATTGACAGGATATTATCAAACTCAAGCTGACTTGTATGACTTGACTCAACCTCAAAATATGAGGATGGAATGAGGAAACCAGCAGCACCTCTGAACGTTCTGTATGTGTGTTCTGCAAGGTCCTTGCCCCTGCCTGAATTCTACACAACAGAAAGAGACAAAATGAAAATGTCAGTTTCATGCTAATTCATGAAAGAATGTTTCCGGAGTATTCAATGAAGAAACATCATTTTGAAACATTCTTGCCATTTACAGAAAGAGAGAGAGAGAGGGAGAGGAAAAATTGAGCAGGTATTACTTTGCTTTATATAATGATGTTTTTAAAGGGGATGAGGGGATGTTTTGGGTCTATTGGCCAGAAGAGCAAGCCGATCCGTGTTTCCATGTTCCAGCTGGCAGAAGCCCCAGCAGACAACCACGGAGCAGGCTGCTGGCTGCCCACAAAAGCGAAACTCACTACAACATGGGATCGGCCTGCAGGCTGAACATGTGCTCTACTTTTTCCAGGAAAAATTCAGGTCTTTGGGCCTTCAGAACAGGTGTAGTTACTACTTGTCCTCTACAAACGATTTACAAGCTCCAGTAAAGTAAGACGAATGGGGGCCAGTTCATCCAAAAATTTGGCTGCGATTCAACAAAAGGCAGTTCTGCAATTTTTACCTTGAGAGAAAGAAAACCACGGTACCTATTTCGTAGAAGATATTTAAACCACCACCTTCTCCTTTACCACCCCCCACCAGAGGTTTACAGATTTAGCTTTATTGAGTACATACATATACATGTGAGTATGCAATACACACACATCACACAGCCAGAAAATCCCAAATGGAACGATGCCAAAACTCACCCGGCAAATAATAAGAAGCTGCAAACAGTGTCTCCCATGTGTTAGGCTATTTCTAAGGCACCCAGCATTCGTCCTGCCCACAACAGGGAATTAATGGAGGTTCTCAATGGAACATGAGAAAATTCCACCTCCACATTCTTTGCATCTGGCTCCTATTTTGCTATTTATTTTTCTTTTTTAAGATTTTATTTATTTATTTGACAGACAGAGATCACAAGCAGGCAGAGAGAGAGGAGGAAGCAGGCTCCCTGCTGAGCAGAGAGCCCGATGCGGGGCTCGATCCCAGGACCCTGGGATCATGACCTGAGCCAAAGGCAGAGGTTTTAACCCACTGAACCACCCAGGTGCCCCCTTATTTTGCTATTTAAAATAAAGAAATGGAATCAGATATAATATGGTAACTACAGGTAAAAATCAATCTTAAAATAGAGTGTCCCATAAGGATGATCCTTCTTGCAACAAAGTCGGTAGTCAGCCAGAGCAAAGAAAAGAGAACTCCATGCAAGGGATTTTCCCCAAAATGTGCTCAAAGTCCCACTGGTCCATTTGAGCAAAATTTCCAGTACGTCTTGTTTTCATAAAGTAATCATTAAAGAAACCCATTATATTTGCATGTAACATTAGCCAAAAATAACATTTGAATATGACAGCAACAAAACTTAACCTTTCTTTCTTTTTTTTTTTTTTTTTAATGACTTACAGGTTGTTGTTTTTTTATTAACACTTTATCAAAGGCCTGGTTTTGAGACTTTTAGAACTGGCATGCTCCTTTTGCTTGTTATCAGGGAACTTGAAAATGTATAAGGTGTTTATAGCCTATTAAAGAACCATTAGGCCATAAAAATAATCTGCCTATAAAAACAGTGAGGGAAGGTGAAATGTGCAACGTATAAACTATAATCTGATCACCGTATAAAGGCCGAGTAGGAAAAGCTATTGATTTCCTTCCCACTGGACAAACACAATAAATTTCAGATGTATTAATAGGCTAAAAATACACTTCAATCTTATATAAAGGAAAGAGGGGAAGCAATATAAGAAAAAGAATGTCAACAACCTACTCTACATTTGAAATGACGGCCGTGTGTGTATCATGGTGGGGAGGTGCGTGGGATTATGATCAGCAAATTCCTTGTTTACTTAGACTCAGCTTCTTTCATAAGGACATCTTCTGAACAGTGTAAGGATTTATGAGTCAGATTTTTCACATTCCAACAAAGTAGTTAGCATCTGCACACTACAAAGTGTCATTTCTGAAATCGAATGGTAGTTTTTAACCAACCCACAGAGAGTTTGGAGACAACAAGATACTACACTGGGAATAAGGAGAGGAGTTGGGATGGGGGACTCAGCCTTGTGCAGAAACTCACTACCAGTACCAACCCCCTGTGTGCTATTGGGAAAGATTCTCACCTGTTTCACATCCAAATCTCCACATCTTCAGAGGGGATGATATTACTAAACTATCAAAATGTAAGTATTAAATAAAACAATACATCTAAAGCACTCTGCCTGACACAACGTACTTGATGTATTTCATCAGTGTTTATTATACTATTGCCTGGGTCCTTAGAAAACTGTGATCTTGGGCACGTCCCTTCAGCCTCTCTCTGACCTGTTTCTTCTGCATTGATGGAATTGTACTGTGGTCCTTCCCAGCCCTAGCCATTTTGGACTGTCTAAAATCGTATGCCCTAAATTGGATCAGACCTTAAAGTTTTTGAAGGCCAAATGCCAGACCAATCTCCTATGTCCACTGAGGGTTGTTGACAACTTCTCTGTGTGGTCATAATAGATCCAGTCCTTGGGAAGGCCTATAGGTTAAGCCATTCACTGTTCTAACATAAAACATCTCCAAAGTAATAATTCCCAACTTTGGGGTACAAATTTAAATTGTCAAGATTTGACATTGTATCGTATTGTATTTGAAATTGTATTGTCAAGATATGAGGAGTATAACAAGTATTTTTGGCACTAACACTTAAATGAAAGTAATAATAGCAGTTAAATAATTGTTAATCATATCATAATATAACTATATTGTTATATGATATTATAAACCAGCTTAGTAATGATTATATATTATAGACTTAGAACTTGAAAATGACTTGCTTTAAAATATATACATTGGAGCAGAATCAAGTTTACTCTTATAATAATGTCACTCCATTTAACTTGTATTAACTTTCTCAAGAGAATCTTGGAAAAACCAAGATGACTTTGCTCATGCTAATGTAGGTATTAAATGTTTTGTGTCAAGGAAACAGGTAGTTCCTAAGAGGAAACTTACGACATTATTTTAATAATGTTAAAGGGCAAATGAATCAATGAACAGACCTAATAAAATATTGATAGAGTCCATTCAATATGATTAAAAGTTAACTGAAAGTGTTTATCTGCCCAGTTAGAGTCATGGACACAAAACAGAGACATATTCTAAATTCCTCCAATGTCTCTGCATTGCACACCCACTAAAACATTCTATTATTATGTTTATCAGTTTTATACCTCAAGATACTTCTTTAAAAGCCATGGTTTGTTTGTAATAGGATTCTAACCCTATTGCTCTCAAGCTATTTTTCCTACAAATAATTCACAGGAGTTTCCTAAGTGTCCTTAAGGAATGTGTAAAATTATTACCTACCAGAAAATCATGCCTAGGGAAATAAAAAAGAACTCATGAATGCCCTACACAGTGAGATAAATTCAGAGATAAGCATCCTAATCTCATTATTACTAATTTGCTTTACTCATATTATTCTTTTTATTGTCTAGGCCAGTTCTCCAAGAAAGTCCTGGGAACAACCATCAGCAGTACATTGGGACTTGTTAGAAACACAAATTCTTGTGAGGTCCAGAAATCTGTATTTTAACAAGCCCTCTGAGTGCCTTGGATAAATGTTAGTTTGAAAACCACTGGTGAACACCACAAATTAAATCATAGTATCTTAAAATATTAAACAAAGTAACTCGCAGGAATTTAAATAAAAATTTGGAGTAAAATTTTTAAAAAAATATGTTGAACAAAGGAGGCAAAAAATAATTTTGCATCCTAATTATTTAATCTATATTATAAGAAGTTTTTACTATTGTTATATATTATAGTATATCAGCAAAAATTGTGAAAAGCAATGTCATTCCATGTTAAGATTAAGAAAAACAGGCGTGCATGTATTTCTAAGAAATGTGTGAAAAGCTGAAAATAATTTTGTAAAGCAGTCCAGAAATCCCTACTTAAATAAACACGCATAAATACTTCGACCCATGCATCTCATTTTGGGGAAAATCACACTACAAAGAAATAACAGTGTCCGTATGTAAAGCTGTTTGCGTAAAGGTATTTATGGCAATGTGGTTTCTGGAGGCCAAAACCATACTAGAGCAAAAATCGCAGCACTCTGAAATCCCAGCAGTAAGGAAAAGGTGAAATAAGTCATGATACAGCCGTACTATAGGATGTGATCCAACTTTCAGAAAAGATGGGTAAGTCTAGTAACACTGTTAAGGAAGGGAGGAAGGATGGATTTACAGAATAATATGCCTAGTGTATACCCATATGTGTCAGAATGTACTTCAATAGAAAACCTTGGAAGTTCTGTAGATTAACACGGTAAAGGCTTGTATCTTTCCCGCACAAAACCCATGCCCATCAGGAGGCCTCCTCCATCTTGAAATTATGTCACCCAGAGCCTGAAGCCTCTAAGATTGTCCTGGCAGGGTCTCAGTCCCAAAGTGACATATCACTTCCACTCAGACTTCATTGACCAGCATTTAATCACATGAACCTTGCTAATAGCAAAGGAGAAGCTGGCAAATACAAAGGATACTCACTAAGCACTGATTATCTCTTCCACCATATATTTTGTATAGCTTAGTATGAACACATTAAATTGTTAAAATAGTTGCTACTGAAGAGCAATAATAGGTAGGAAGGTAAAGATTATGAACATTTCTACATATAATATTTAACTTGTAACAATAAGCATGTGCCACCTTTATAAATGAAATAAAATTGTGTTAAAATCAGGGATGTTTATATACACAACCACCTTGACACCATATGCACATGTATTTCCAGATAAGCCTGCTATTCAACCAGCGAAGAGGGAGAGTTTGAATGTAAGGGCAAGGAAGGGAAAGGTCAACCACTGTGTTTCAGGTTCCTGAAATGATAAGAGGGGATGGGACATGACATAGAAACCAAAGAACTGATCTTCATAAAAGAAAAGAAAACTCTTCTATGGTAATAAGAGGAAACAATTATGGAAGGAATACAGTTAGAGGTGAGCTTGCACCTTTGATGTCTACATCATGAGGCGTTAACTCTCTCGTTGCTCCCGTAGTCTTTGTAAAAGAGAAGCCAAGGTTTTCTGTTGAGTGTGAATGAGTAAAATGGTTTGCAGGTGGATCAGACACAGTCTGAAATAATGGTTAAAAAGGATGGAACGTGAGTTGGTCCGAGAAGCACATCAGTGACACCAGTGTAATCGACACAAATGTACCTCCCCAAATTTCACCAACAGCTTTCTTCTTTCAGAACTTACCACATGCCTGCAAGACCACCCTTCCACTCTCACTGTCACAGCAGCAGAGCCTCTGAGCTGGCTATGGTTCATGCTGAAACCCCAGGTAAACTCCATAGTTGGTACACTTCACACACTATGTAGTCCATGCTCTTACCCCGCATTTTCTTTCTTTCTTTCTTTCTTTTTTTAAAGATTTTATTTATTTGACAGATGGAGATCACAAGTAGGAGAGAGGCAGGCAGAGAGAGAGAGGAGGAAGCAGGCTCCCTGCTGAGCAGAGAGCCCTATGTGGGGCTCGATCCCAGGACCCTAGGATCATGACCTGAGCCAAAGGCAGAGGCTTTAACCCACTGAGCCACCCAGGCGCCCCTACCCTGCATTTTCCAGATTGGTAAAATAATACACCACAAGGGGAGGATCTGGCTTCCAGAGCACTCACCAAGGAGCTGGATGGATAAGCCAAAGTTCAAAGTCATTATCTCTTGTCACGTGATACTTGACCAATGGGAAACAAGAGATGGGATGGGGTCAGGCAGTGAATCTAACTTCTTTATCTCTTTACCTGTGTAGTTCCTAGTAGAAGCACATATCGAGAAAACATGACTGCTGAGTGCCCTGATGTGTCTCTTCAAAACATATCATGAAGTGGGACCCAGTATGATGGTATAGCTCATTGTAGTATTCTGTAGGTATTTCCCTTGTTGGTTTTTCTTTTTGTTGACCTTTTTACCTCAGCTTGACTAGCACACACAGAAAAAAGTCTGCACATTTACCTTTACTTACTCTCAACTTTTAATAAAAACTGGACTAAAACAATTGGTACAGGAAGTACAGGAAGTGGTACAAAAAAGGGATGTTCAGAAAGGGAACTTGGTAATGAATTGACAGTTGTATAAAACCAACAGAGACCCTATTGGTGGGAGTTGGGGTGATACTTAAGTATTCACCTTTGACTAATAGGAATGAAGTGTGTATAAAAAGCAAGGCATTGGGAAATCAGTGGCTGAGGCACTTAATCAGTATGGCAAATATGCTAATATAAAAATGTGCATTACAATAACCCTAGAGACCCTGCAAGGAGAAATGGTAGATGTAGAGCTATCCCACCCATTCCCCTCCAAAACAGAACATGTTTTAAGAACCAAATTACCTGGGGCGCCTGGGTGGCTCAGTGGGTTAAGCCTCTGCCTTCAGCTCAGGTCATGATCTCAGGGTCCTGGGATCGAGTCCTGTATCGGGCTCTCTGCTAGGCAGGGAGCTTGCTTCCTCCTCTCTCTCTCTCTCTCTCTCTCTCTCTGCCTGCCTCTCTGCCTACTTGTGATCTCTCTCTGTCAAATAAATAAAATCTTAAAAAAAAAAAAAAGAACCAAATTACCTGAGTGGTAGCTTTAATGGAGACATTTATCTTTGTACCTATAGCAGACCATTACTGAGGATCAATCCCAGGGTCTGGTTCATGGGCAAAAGAACTGCAATAGATGTGAAATGTGCAGCTTTCAGATGTCTTACATTAGAGTTAAGGTCATAGATAAGAAAGAGCAGGACACTGAGATCCAAAATGGGATATTCTGGCAAGTGAACCCAATAATCTTGAAAGCCCCCAAAGTACTGAGCCATCTTTGCTAGGAAAAGCAGCCCCTTCCCTAGAAATAGAAGAATGAACTCACCTGAAGAAGGTGCGTTGCATCATGAGGGAGGTTAACTCAAAGCATGACCGCAGCATCACTTTTTTTTTTTTTTTCCTCCCAACTCTGGGGACTAGAGCTTTTTTCACTGACTCTTTTGGCTTAGTCATCCAGAACATGAAGACTAAACACCACCTTGGAAAGGTCTCTGTGGCTTATTGGACTCTTCAGGAAAGGAGCAAGGGCATCTCCAGTCCTACACACAAAATAGAAGAAACCTGGACTTAAGAGAGGATCTAAGAAGTTCATGGAGGTACAGGTAGGGGCTGTAGTGTCCAAAACCTTGTTCCCCTCTGCACCAGTCAGGGGTTCGTAAGGATGTAACTGTGAGGTAGTATTTGACATTATGCAATTATGGACACTGGTCAAACACTGTAAACCTGTCGTGTTCATGTCTGATGTTGGAACTGGGGGTCAGGCACTACAGAAGGAAGATGGATGCAAAAAGAAGAGAGCAGGAAGCAACTGAAACCCATGAGGACAATCTAAACCCCAACGTGGACGGAGCAAGTGTCCTCAAGGAGAAGCTGGTACCTTTCATCAAGAACTAAACACACACTTGGCCCAGAAGAGAAAGTGAGGGAAAATCCATAGGAAGATAGAATACTTGCAGTCAGTGAGCTGAGCCAGGAGATAAGCAACAACATATGTGAGCTATAAAAGCTCCTGCCCCAACCTTCTGAGGGTAAATTATAAAATGGCTGGTGCTTTACGTCTGTCTTTTTATATCTCATGTGAAAATGTCTTTTGTGGCCCATCTGAAAGGAAAGTGAAAGGAAGAGGAATTCTGGGAAACCTATTCAAACTAGCAAAGCTGACATTACAATGCCACCATACCCTCCTTAAATTCCTTTGATTATTACTTTTTCCAAAAAGACTAATTCCCTCCTCTACCATGCCATACCCACCACTGTTGCCTTTGGCAGGTTTCCCAGGGTGGATTCTGAGTATGGGGCCTGGCAGTTGGTTGCCCTTCCCACACACTGAGCTATCCATTCTAAGCCACCTTTCCACTTCTGGCCTTGAGTCAAATGCCACACCTTAGGGCTTCCAGATCGTCCACTGCAGGGCAAGCAAATGCACCCCAAAAAGGCATGGGAAATGAGAGATAAAAAGGAACTGGATGTTACATTTTCCCTCTTTTCTCCTTTCCATGGACTAGTCTGAGATACAGATCTTTAGAACCCACCCATGGAATACCCTGCCTGCTGAGAGAACACATTGGCTGAGGGACAAGACTGTGTTACTTCCTAGCCTCTACAAAACAGGCAGGAAATGTGCTAACTCATTACATTATGTTGTTTTACATTTGTTCATGCCTCACTTCCCAGCTTTTAAATCCTCACCGTCATCCCCATTAAGAACAGTATATTAATCCTTGCCTCAAGCTCTGTGCTCTAGAGAATCTGAAAACAAACAAAAAACCCAGGAAATTTGAATCTGAAGACCCATTTAGGCTATGGGTAACAAGTAATAAACCATCTCATTTACTTCAGTGATTCCTAAGTTCTACCTTCTTGTTCAGCTATAAACACAGAAGAAAAATACTGGTTTATCCAGAGCTGGGTTTTGTCAAAAGCCTTCATGAAGAGACAAATATGCACCATCCCATACTTGTTATCAATGAAAGACACTTTAGAAAGAATTTTTTTTTTCTTACACCCCTTCCAAATGTTCTGTCAGTAAAAACAAGTTTTGATGGAGGAAGAAGAGAA
This sequence comes from Mellivora capensis, assembly GCA_004024625.1. Lineage (NCBI taxonomy): Eukaryota > Metazoa > Chordata > Mammalia > Carnivora > Mustelidae > Mellivora > Mellivora capensis. The sequence goes on from PISX010010110.1 coordinate 47,223, forward strand.
GGGTGTTCTGGCCTTCATCCGAATCTAGGGAGCAACATGGACATAACAGACCCTTAGTAAAGAGAAGGAAACACCATTCTAGGGGATTCTGAGGCTGAAACAAAGTTTTTTTGTTTTTTTTTTAACTTTCTGCTTCCTCATTGTTTTGCCCCGGACAGATTTGCATATTAGCACAATAGTCTGTAATAGCACAAAGCACAATAGCACAAAGTCTGTAATAACAGACTTTTATTGTTTTCTTAACACTTAACCTACCTTTTGATTATAAGCAGAACACTTCTGGAAGATTCACTTCCAGATCCAAAAATGCCATTGCGATGTATAATTATATATGGGACAAAGAGAACCTATATACAGACTGTAGGAGAGCGAGCGAAAGCTCTTTTCTCTACATTTTAATTAAACCAACATTTATTGAGCATTCCTTATAGGCACATATAATGGACAGCACCATGTATATAAAAATGAATTAGGACTGTAATTTCAATATAATGTGAAGATGAGTGCTGTGAATGAGGAAAACGTAAAGGGCTATGACATGCAAAGCATCTATTCCTGGGACTTCGAGAGGACTTCCAGAATAAACGACAACTACCTGAGGTTTGAAGGGTAATTAGGTGTTATACGGGCAAAGGAGGGGAGAGGAGTGTTTCACAATGACCTTTGATGTGTGTTTATGGCATCCCTTACTAAGTAGTTAAATACACGCCCAGAAAAAGAGACTTACATATCCTCTCTCACCCCTCATTTCTTTACCTGCTAAAATCCTCAAAACAAAGGGATCAAAAAGAACAATTCCTTCATTTGACTTGAGCATAAAGACACTGTCATAGAGCAAAAAGTAAACAAACTTGAAGCTTTTCAAAACATGGAATGGATCTTAACTTTAAATAAATGTACTTATATTCTATTTGGAGTTGCTTTTCACAGATGCAGAGGGGTTTTGTTTTGTTCTGTTTTGTTTTGTTTTTTCAAGTATACTTATTTGTAGCCCAAGTAATTTCAGTAGCTAAATGTGTGTCTGGAACCTCACGAGGTGGTATGAAAGACAGAAACAGTGACAAAGAGTGAATGATTTGCACTTTTTTACATACTGAAAAGAGTTTGCTTCAGGATTCCCTGTGTATTATCAGCACTGCGTTCTTTTTTTTCCTCTCTCTCTCTCTCAGAAGAATGAGGTCTCCTTCTGAGTCAGACAATACCATCAGCCAGGCCGTTGTTCAAGACAAGGCACTTCCCACAGTGCCACTGGAATTTCACCTGCCCCAGTACTTCCCAGGGTTAATGACAGAAACACAAAGGAAGCCCGCCGCGAACTATCTTCTGTTACTGAAAGCTGATTATTACAAGTTATATAAAACCAACTTGGTGAGATATGTCTTTTGTCTATTATTTTTGCCCGTTTTCATATTCTTTTCAAGTCTTCATTTGAGTCTTGAAGATGAACTATTAACAAACCACATTTTTCCATTCAATTCTGCGATATTTTTCTAATTCCTGCCCGAGCATCCACACAGGCAGTTAAATGAATACCTTTTAACCTTTTCTGAAATACAACTGAACTATGCAGAAATGTAAACAAACAAACAAACAAAAGCCCTTAAACCACACGTGAAAACCTCAGGGCAAGTCCTTGACCCAGGAAAGATCATTCTCACTTCATTTTTATGTGGTCTACACATTAGGTCATTCCTCCTCCTGCCTCTTTCTCCTTATGTTTGGTATATTTTTCCAGTGACCCTTTGAAGCCTCTAGTCTAGGACAAGATAATAACGGTTAGCAGGCTACTCTTGTACTCTTGGCAGGGCAAGAAGGCAGACAGTGTGCCCTGCATCTTCTCAGATTCCACATCTTTGCGATCAGAAGTTAAATGGGAGCCTCCAGCTTTGGAATGGTCCTACCAAACTCCTTCCTCACCTCAACACCAAATTCTTTCCACCATTATACTCATCAGACACTTTAATATTGTTCTTATCAATAACAAGCAACACCAGCTTAAAACCCATCCCATCAGACTATCCACTGCCCTTCATTCTTCTGATAACCCTAGGATCACTCTTCCTATTCTCTGAAGATTTTATCTTCTGCTCCCTGGTACTCTCCATTACTACCTCTTAAGCCATTATGGTCCCAATTGCATTTGTTGTCCTTTAGTAACTCTTAATAGACCCACAATTTACTCTTAAAAGTGTTCCCATTTGGTCAAGAAATTATTTAGCCACCTTGGTCATAATTACTGGTGTTTGGGACAAGCAGATAGATGATTCTTTCAACCTCCAAACTCTTCATTTCTTATTTCTTCTCCTTTGATGATATCGCGCTATAGTCTATCTTGATTATTCACTCCTCAACCCTATCCTAAATCTTGCCATTACCAAGCACTAAACCCCCTCCTCCCAAATCTTAATTTCAGTCTTCCCAATCTCTAATCTTTCCTGTCTTTGCATATCACACACATTATTACACCAACCACAATAATTCTTTCTCCCAATCCCTGCTCACAATTCTTTGCTTCTAATAACTTTTCCTTTTCCCTCACTCCTGCATGCCCTCACCTCTCAATGCATGCAGCTTACACTAGTAGGTCATTAAAATCCCTCCACTTCATATGCCCACTCTGGTTTCACTCACCCTTTTTCTCATTCCCTTGGCAAAACCAAAACCTTAGTTTCATCTTAGTTAAATTCCATTGTCTGCCTGCTTTACCCTTGTACCTAAGTAGATGAGTAAGGTAAGAAGTTGAGAACAGACAGACACACACATACATATACAGACTCACACACCCTCACACATCACTACTGGAACCATGCTGACTGTATTTACTTGAATTTGTCATCACTTTAAATGGGCCCATAGTGCTGCCTGGCAATTTTACTCTATTTCCCCAGACCGCTCACTCTCCTACTCGCCTAGATGATTCCAGGCAGTTTCCCCTATACTCAAATTTTAAATTCTTCTCCCTTCTCCCCTCTCTAGGCTGATGAACTTGCTTCCTATTTCAATAAGAGAGAAGACGCAATTAGAAGTGGACTTCTGCAACTTCTCTTGGCTCCCTGCATTTGTGTCCATGTGCACTGCCTTCTCTCTCTCTTTTTTTAATTTTACAAGCTCTAGAAAAGGCTGACCCTTTCAATTATCTGTTAGATCTCACCCAATGACCAGTAATACCAGATCTCACCTTTTCTCCTAAGTAGAAATTAGGCAGAGGGGAAAAAAATAATATTTTAGGAAATACAGGGTACACTAAGAGAATGTGACAGAAGTCACCAAAAGCATCTGCTGCCTTCGTGATTCCTGCTCTGTACTCAGAAATGAGAGAACGACCCCCAAGATGAGTTTGGGATCCAACTGGATCTCCTAGAGATAGAATCAATCCAAAATAGTAGACTCTGGTGATTATGATATTGTTTGTTAGTTTGTATTCATCTAGCTTTCCCATGATCAATTAAGTACTACTAAAGATTCATATGGTTTAGATTATTTAGCTTACCAGATTGGTTTTGCTGCCTATTACGGTAACTAGCTCTCTTTGCTTTTAATAGTTGAGCTATTAACTTAGCTATTAACTAAATTGCTTCTTGGCCTTTGCTGTCCCCTGGGTGTTTCCTTTCCATCAAAATCATAGAGCCCATTTAAACTGCAGTGTTCCCACTAGCATTCCCATAGTAGAGAGAAGAGCCAACAAAGCTCTTCGTAAAGATGTCAGTACTGTCATTATCTACATACTTATGAAGGCTCTCATGCAGGAAATGTTGCAAGGGCCACTCAGCAATGAGCAATGATGAATTCACACCAGTAATTTTTTCTTCCACAACATATCAAAGTAGAAGAACAAAATTTTATATGGTGTTATAAAGGTAAACTATTAGGCATATGTCACTTTTGTTTTCAAAAATAAAAGAATGCATTACCGATATATATTAGTTCAATTAATTATCACAGGTTGGGGAGGTCATATTTAGCAGGTTAATTTTCACAAAGTTAATGAGCAAATTTAATCAACTCTAGTGGAGAAGTGAAAAACCATAATTCTTTACAACACACATTTTAACAAATGCAGTTTTCCATAACAAACATAAGTTATTTATAAATTACTAAATTAGCAGTCCTGGGAAAATAACTACTACACCAATTTCCAAATACATAGAAGAATCATTTTGCTCTTTTTAGTGAACAAGTATAGAAATTCAACTTCATGAAGACTAGAAACAGAATAAATGTGAATTTAACTCGAGCTTTATAATGGCTGGTTAACAATCTCTAAATTTCTCCCCCACCAAAAGTAATGACTCATCCATTCTCAAAAGCACTTGTGTCAATTACTTCACTGAGTGTTTTTCAGTAAGTATCCTTGAAATGTGGGGTTGAAGTTTTCAATTAGAATTTTAACCACAGCTAAATAAAATGATCTATGGTTTTTAATATTTTAATTTACAAAACTTAATTTTTGATCATTTCCCTTAGTGTGTGACCCCAGTGTTCCATCAGCCAGTGGAGCAAATGGCTCCATGAGCTACCTATAAATGTTTATACACTCTGGTGGGTGTATAAACACTTGCTAAATTCAGCCCGAGCTAAAAATGTCCCTTTCTGTTTGGATGTGAAACTTCAGAATTCATTTCCTCATAGATTTCTTAGGTTCTTGTTCCTATACATTACCATAGTTGTACAATTGTTAGTTTCTCACTTCTCCCCAGATTTGATTTTATAGTTGGACCCGTAGGTCCCGTTAGGATTTGATTTTAACAACCTATATGTCTGGTTGTTCAGAGGGGAGGAGGCATTAGGAGAACTGAAACGTCCTCCTTTTGCCAGGCAGCTCCCAGGGAGCTGGGAGGTGTAATACCTTCTGGCAAGAGAGAATACCTTTCATCAAACAAGGGGAGAGATATGCTGAAGTGATCAGCAAAGGCTCAGTGGGGAGTGAGAGTCCTTCAATTACTCTAATTGGTCCCCATCTAAAAGGCAGAGGACAACGCTTACCTAATGAATACTCTAGCATTCACAAAAGTGACCTGGTGAGGCTGTGATTCAAATAACAATGTATTTCAGGAATATGCTGCATCCAATTTTTAGCTTGAATTTAGTCACCTTAGCTCTGTAAATAACAGATCAAAAGTTCTTGTTGATAGAGTCATGGTAGATCTTATTTTCAGTGTATCCCTGTGACAAGAACTTGTGGATGTGAGTTTGGTTATTCTTACTTTAAGCTGTGCAGCATTATTAGAAGTAGTTATTGCCGTTTATAGTGCAATATGGAAAACTACCATGATCCCTCCAAACCTTGACCTCAGTAAGCACTTCGTTCAAGGTGACTGCTGATGATAATTTAACTAACTTCTTGGCGCCTGCTGGGAGTGAGCTTCCAGAGTATCACCGCTGGATGTTAATGGGATTTTCATGACCTGTACCTAAACCCAGAATAGATGACCCAACACAGATTCCCTACTGCCTCATTTTCCTGAGAGAATTTCACCTGAAACCCAATCTTTTGTGCCAAAATCTATCCATCCTGTGTTCTTGAGTGCAAGAAAGACAACAAACTCTGGTGAAGTTAAAGAGAAGGAATTTGTTATAAGAGGAACAGGTAGGTCACGGGATCAGTGAGATGCCTGGAAAACACAGGCTCAGACAGCAGGCAGTGCAGTGTCTCAGGAAGGCTACATGGAGGGACACAGCCAAGGGGACATGCAGAATAATCACAGCTATGCCTCTGGTAGAACCACCACTTGACACATACCACCAGAGCTGCTTGAACTTTATGCTTCCTTTATGAACTCTTCAACTTTCATTAACTATTTGAATTGTTCTCTCAAGAGACAGAGTCCTGGGTGGGAGCATCGAATTCGGCAAGTCCACCCCACATCTCCTGTGGCTGCAAATGATCATCCCTTAAATACAAGGGCTAAGGACATTATCTTACCATGAGAAGACAAATTTGTACTTAGACACTAGCAATAAGCAGAAACAAAATAAATTAGATAATACATTATATCATATACAATGAAAAACTAAAATATGTTTAAGATAACATAAAATATACAGATCTTTCGTGAGGAAAAACACAACATTTTACTAAATGACACAAAATAAGATCTGCATAAATGGTGAGATATATCATGCCCTTGGAAGGGAAAATTGCCAGAATAAAAATCCCTAAACTCATGAAATTTTATCATTAAATCCAAATAAAGCACAATAAATTTTTTCAGTTTTTTCCACTGACCTTTGTAAGCTAATTCTGTAATTATACAAAGAAATGTGGAAGAATTACCAGGATAATTTTGAAAACTAAAATGGTGGCAAGGGAATCACACTACTAAATACTAAAAATAATTATAAAGGTATAGAAATTAAAATGGTATCATTTTTGCAAAAAAATATCAAGTTAATAGCAAGCAAATGAATGGAACAGAATGCAAATCCTGAAATTCTTTTGTACATATGGAAATATAAGTTCTAACAAGTATTAATTCAAATCAATACTTGATAAATTTTGGGGGCAATCTGCTAACAATTTGGGAAAAGATCCCTATCTCACACCATTTATAAAAATAAATTCTACTTAAATAAAACATTGTAAAATCACATAGAAAAAATAAATATATTTTTGCATGTCTTAGAATGCTCTTAAACAGGCACTGTAAAAAGACTGACCTATTTGATAACCAAATTAAAACTTCTTTTTGATGCAAGACACCACCATTCATGTTAAGGGAAGGGCTACCCTGGGAAAACAAGGTTTTCCATCCAAAATATTGAAAATATATAAGGTGCAGACATAAAGAACAATGAACCCAACAGACAAATGGGAAAAGTCTATGAGCAGGCAATTTAAAAAGAAAAAATTCAAATGATTAATAGAACATATAAAAGATGCTTAATCTCCTTAAAAACAAAATAAGATAGCAACAGGATATCATTTCTCACCTACTGCTTTGCAAAAATTAAAACGTTGTTAAGGATGTGGTTAATGGGGACCCTCACATCACCCTCACAATAATATAAATATATGCAGCAGTATGAGGGCCAATTTGAGAGTGTCTATTAAACATAAAATGCTTAAACCTCTAGAAAACCTACTTTTTTGGTATCAGCTCTAGTGAAACACTGATTTATATGCACAAAGGAATATAAACAAAGGTATTTATTACAGCAATGTTTGTAATAGCAAAAAAAAGAAAGCAATCGCAATGCTTTTTTCAATGAAATTACTAAATATATTACAGGTCATGCTTGGTAACATAAACAGCAGATAAGCTATTGAGTGAAAAAAGCAAACTGCAAAAGAGCCATATTTCTATGTATTAATTCATATAAAATGTTGAGAAACTATTTATTGAGTTAATGGAATGGTTGCTTCTAGAGAGGACAATGGAATTATATATGATAGTTAAAAGGTACTTTCAATTTATTTCTGATGTTTTAATATTCTTTTTTTTTTTTTTTTTTTTTTTAAAGATTTTATTTATTTATTTGACAGACAGAGATCACAAGTAGGCAGAGAGGCAGGCAGAGAGAGAGGGAGGAAGCAGGCTCCCTGCTGAGCAGAGAGCCCGATGTGGGGCTCGATCCCAGGACCCTGGGATCATGACCTGAGCCGAAGGCAGCGGCTTTAACTCACTGAGCCACCCAGGCGCCCCTGATGTTTTAATATTCTTAAAATGATCACATATTCATTTATGACTTTTAGAATTAAAAATAATATTAAATTTTAAAAGTTTTCTTGATTTAATTGCTGAAGAAAATAGCAAAATTTATTAATAATTACGCTACAGTCACCAAAGACATCTGCTTTTACACATGTAAAGAAATGAGCCATGTATACAAGACTAATTTTCCCAATGAAGCTGAATAAAATTTTCCATAATAGTTGAGGGAAAGATTCTCACATGAATCTTTGAAATATGGGATGTGATATATTTCTTTGTATAACTGATAATGTCAATTAAAGACCATTTCTATCACAGTTAAGCAGCAGATCTCAACAATCTATCAACTATCTTTCAGGACAAAAAAAAAATGCATAATATTCAACATACATGGTAAGATGTCAGGATTTTTTTTTTTTTTATCAAGACCAAACAAGGCTCCAAATGGTTTTATCCCTAAGAACCTGACTTTTTCCATTTGATTATTTTTTTATTCATAGGAGAAATAAATGTATGACCAATTTTGGAGCAAATTTTTAAAAACCACATCCAAATGTAATGAAATACATTGCAGAGTTGAATGCAACCAAAGCTGTGAGAAGGGGTCCACCCACTGGGTTTCCACAGAGAAAGATCAGCCGTAGGAGCATCTGAGAGAATTTTGAAGGTAGTTTTCAGTAAGAACTTGTTTTTATCATTCCTGTGTCCATGCTTGATCCAAATATTCATAACCTTATGCTACAACCAGCAAATACTTGCTACCATTTCAACGCCCTTCTTTACATTAAGCTTTCTTGATTGAGCAGAAATAAAAAGTTAATAAATAACTATCTCCATGTGCAATGCTACATAAAGTTTAAGCTCACTATCATCAAGCTCAACAGACAAACTGTGATAAAAGGTTTACAATAGATTATCTAAATCTGGGGTGGGAAAGTATTTTCTGTAAAGAGCCAGATAGTTGACTTGGGTTTTGTGGAGCATATGGTTTCTGTCACATTTACTAAATTCTACTAAATCCTGCCATTGCAGCAGAAAACCAGCATACATATACAACACCTAAATAAATGCGTGTAGCTGTGTTTCAGTAAAACTTTATTAATGGGCACTTTATTAATGAACACAAAATTTGAATTTCCAATGATTTTCATGGGTCACAAAGTAATACTTGTCCTTTTTTGAAGCCATTTAAAAATGTAAAAGCCACTCTTAGCTCACAGGTCCTGTGAAAAAGCAAGAGGCTGGTGGTATTTGACCTTGGGCTACATTTTGAGCACCCTTGCTCTGAACTTCAGAAAATGATCATTAAAGTTTAAACCATGATTTATTTCCATTGATTACACAATGATAAAATTTTTCAATTTGTCTAAAATGAGTAGTTCCCAAGTGGGTCAATTAATACATCGCCAGTAAAACACAAAAATAAATGCTGCTTGAATCGTGTGGCCTTGGGTAAGTTTAGTTGCAAAAAGTGGATAATCATTGTATTTCTCTTCACAGAACTTTGTGATGAATAAATAAGCCAGGAGCATGGAAATCATCTAGGACAGGGGGCTGGTACATAGTAAGAGTTCAATAAATGATAGGTTATTAACAGGCTACATGGGAGTCTCTGATCCCATGGTCAAGCACATCCTTAATGTGAAAACAGATGCTGGTAGCTAGTAACCAGCAGATTCCTGATATTCCTATCCCATTGGTAAGATCATCCCAACGGTGAGAAGGATGCAATTCAACATTCAATTCATTCAATTCCCCCGATTCTGGCTCTCTACTCATCAGAAAACATCCTCGAATAATGATACGGCTGTTCATGTAGTCCATTTTCAGTTAGTCTCGGGCTCTGCTATACTACTGTGGTATTGTAAAGACTCATTTTTGCAAGTAGTTGTTAGCCTAGTTCATGAAAGAGCACCCCAAAAGTTGAATCCACCTGTGGGATCCTAAAGATGTGGTTGAAGGCTAAAGGGCAGACCCTGAAACTTGGAAAATTCCCCAAGGCAATGAGAGACAGTCGTGGTCATGAAAACCTCTTATCATCGTCCTGGTATCATGGTCCCCGTCTCGAGGTTCAGTAAGCTGTCCTTGCCATACGAGCTTCCCCTGGGTCTGGGCTCGTTCTGCACTCCAGGTCCACTGCCGGGTACTAGAAGTTCCCATGTAAGAGTCTGCAAAGTGTTAGGTGATGAAGTATGGAGAGTCTTTCGTAATCACATCACATTACAAGGCAGCTAAAATAATATTTTAACTGGAAAGAATGAATTTTTAAAGGGACGATAAAGAAAATAAGTAGGAGAGAGGGAGAGAGATTATCTTTATACCAACACCATTAATTCTGCTTTAGTCAGAAATACTTATTAAAGTACCAGTAAACTCCTGCTATTTAAGATTTTTTTAATGTTTTTTTAAGATTTTTTATTTATTTATTTGACAGACAGAGATCATAAGTAGGCAGAGAGGCAGGCAGAGAGAGAGAGGAGGAAGGAGGCTCCCTGCTGAGCAGAGACCCCCCCCTGATGCGGGGCTCGATCCCAGGACCCTGGGATCATGACCTGAGCCAAAGGCAGAGGCCTTAACCACTGAGCCACCCAGGTGCCCCTAAGATTTTTTTTAAATACACATGGTATCCATGTAGAAAACAGCAAACTCTTCAAGTGTGTTATTGGCTTGTGGTTGTCAACATGAACCTCAGCTGTCTCTTGGGGCATCCTTCTAGACTCAGGGAAATTGCACTGCACTGACTAATGACCAATTTGTGGCAGAACGTGGAAGCCTGTGCCTGATTCACAGAAATTCTCATTAATGCCTTAATCTTCCTCCTGCAACCTGATTGCCTCTGCAAGCCTTCTTAGCTAACGTACTTCTAACCTAATGAGCAGGCAGTGAGGATTTTTGGTGAGGTTTTCATGATAAACGTGTTTCTAGTTTTTTCCTTTGACATATGCATACATACATACATACATATATATTTTTTTCTTTTTCTATGCAAGACAAACGCATTTAGCCCAGGAGAGCTAAATACTTTCAGAATAACCGACTCATTCAGCGGTGCTTGGCTTCCCGAGCTTGTCAGCGGCGGGTGACATTTAGCACAGGCTTTATCTCAGTTGTGGTAATTACTGAGCTGACACGAGCTCTCATCCGCTGCACAGATTGTTTTCAGTGAATGTAACCAAGCAACTCTACTTTCTCTCGAGCAGTTATCTGGGTTTTAAATTGTGGCATTCCACACACACACACACACACACACACACACAGTTTAATGTCATTTTTATGGAAATACTCACTCTTTGTTGCTATACTGATTTAGACCATGAGGTGATGGACCAGGATATCCTCATTGTATGCGACTCCGGCATTACAGGCTGGCAGTGGATCCTATTAGCAGAAAGGTTATTGTTATTGTAATGTATCTCAGCAGTGTACCAAATGCTACTTTAATGATGTAATTAATATGCTTGGATTTACCATTTGATGTTCTCAGGCACCAATTGGGTTACTGATGGCATAGCAATGATTATGTTTTAAAAAAAAATTGGTGAGAACAGCTTTTTTTTTTCCTCAGAGAAGTTGGAATGGGAAAAAAAATGTTTTAAGAAAGGAAGTCAGGTTCCCTCACCACCCTTAATTATTTGTGTCAGACATATCTTAAGTGATGCAGCAACCTTCCAGATAATTCTTAAATTCAAACAGCTTAGCATTATTTATATTTAATCAAACCACTTATCCCGAGGATTTAGATAAGAGAAAAATAAGAGCCTGGCTCTTTACTATTTTTGGTTTAAATTGATATTCTCCTATTTCCAGACTCTAGGATTACTCTGGCCAGTTAGCAATTATATTACAAAAAAAAAAAAACATAATTGTCCAGAACCATAGCTCAAAACATGTCAGTTACATTAGCTTTGCTATAAACTCTAACTATATAAATGTTCAAACTTTCATTTAACCGAGTTGCGTGACCAGACATCATGCTGTTTAATGGATCGAGACAAGAAGTAGAATTACTAATAATAAATTACTACATTGCAGATCATGAAATATATGCAGGCTTCAGCCCAAGAATTCTGAGTGAAGTGATACACTGATGGCAGTAAGTTTGAAAGAGTCTCAGGTCAGATCGGGGCTGAAGAAAAATGATGAATGAGAACCTAGCTCATCAGAGGAGAGTTGCCCAGTGCTACTGTGACCGAGAGAGAGAGAGAGAGAGAGAGAGGGAACTTGGGTATATGACTTATGAAAACTGTTTCATTTGTTAAAGAAGAAAAAAGAGAAAAAACATCTCAGAGGTATTTCTGAGACCTTTAAATGTTATAATAAATGTTGGATGATTTGAGGTTGAGCCAGATTGTAATTACGCAAAATAAAGCTTTCTGTTAAGTAGCATTTCCATAAGAAATTTTAACCTCTGGCATTTAAGCAGGAAGGCGAGGGACGGGGTGCCATCATGAATAAATGTTAAACCTGAGCAAGAGAGAGACTTATCAAAAATATTGAAAAGAACTTTCTAGCCTGCCCTCCAATTCCATCAAGGGATTAAATGTATTGCACAAAAGTCCCCGCCACTTAGTATGCCGAGCAGGAGGCGAAATAAAAATACTAACAGTGAACCTCATAGAGTACTTTCAGTTCATTAAGAGGGAGGCTGTCTTTTGATGGAATTTACCTACGTGATGTCAGTCACTTTAAATGGCAGCTGTCTTTTAAGTTTGCATTGGCTCATGATATCATTTTCCAAACAACAGCATGTTGATTGGAATTAAAATTCCATTCACTTGACACGGGATTCTGTGTCTATGTGTCCAGCGGCAGCTTATTTCAAGTTCTTAGGTCAAATGACAATTGACCTCATGATTACAGGTGATGCCCTAGCCTCACATCTCTATCCCAATGCACATGTCCACAATGCACAGCAAGGGAGAACTTTTGTGCTCTTTCTCTCAGTGTTTCCTCTGCCCACGATGGGAGGAAACAGGATGGTCTGGACAATGAAGAGAGAAAGATTTTGAATGGGAAGAAAACCTAGATTCCGATGCTGTCTGGCATTCTACCACCTTCCCAATCTCAGGCTCCTTCATTCTAGAAAGCCATTGATATTTGCCACTTCCCTCCCCTGCAGAGTGGTTAGCAAATAATCATGCTGATATGTCTGAAATCTTCCCAGGGAAGCCTTGATATTACTAGAAAGAGTTATCACTGAAGCTGAAGCTCAGAAAACCTCCTCACAACCATTCCCCTTATAAAACATCTCCCCTCTTTGAAAAGTGAGTTTCAAGCTGCAGCAAAAACCACCATAATAACTGGGATGAAAACTGAATCCTTCCACTTCCTTATAGACCACAAGAGAGAGGCCAACCATGCTGTAAGTATCCTCCCAGTGAGATGAAAGAGAACAGACCCGTCCCACAGCGTCCACCAGGCCAGTGACACGAGCCATCAAGGCACAGCTGTGGGCTGGCTTTGGAAAGTGACCCTGTCTCACCGCCTGTCACTTAGAGGTCATAATATTTTAGTGGCTCCTCTCTCTGAAGAGAATAAAACGTGCAGATTGTTAAAGAGAATGAAAGTTCCGTTTAAAGCAATGGAGTGGAAGGAAGAGTAAAAGGGAGTTGATGAGAACCAAATGTCTCCCATATGGTTCTGCACTGAGCTGCTGGAGGGCCATATAAAAAATTAATCCAACTCATATAATTTTGCTCAAAGCCAAGTATGTGCACGTAATGAAAATGCAACTCAAACATGACACATCTGGGTTTTTGACAACATTGTGGGATGCAGCGTTAATCTGCCTTAATAATTGATTCTTTGGCTTGCAATTTATTGTGTTTTATTCCCTTTCATTTTAGGACCTGACAGAGCTGGGAATAGATGTCTCTTCCTATCTTAGAAAATAAAAAGGATTATGAAAATTTACCAACCCTCTAAGTGATACCACTTTCTTATATATGTGTACTCAGTGATTACAATTTTCACATGTTAAGAGAAGAGATGAATTCTTCTTAGAGGTAACAAAGCTTTGTGATCTATTGATGGAACACTCCAGGAAGTTCAAGCTGTTTTCTGCCCTTGCTTTCACCTAAATGGTTGGGATTTTAAAGAGATGCTCTTACAGATATTTTCAGTGAAAACAAATGATGGAGAGAAGGGGCTTGAGCAACATCAGATGTGAAAGCAGGACCATCCGGAACAGCACCCTGACCCCGATTCCATTTGTCTTTCTCTGGAAAACATGCAGAAGGAAAGGACTCAAGTCATGGCATGAACAAAGTGAACAACTCAAGGCCTATACGCCAAACCAGAAAGCACGCAGAGGCACACACAGACACAGGATGGGTGAACACTAACGTTTGCGCCAATCCACTCGACAGACTTGTATTCATCTTTGCTTTCTCATGGAGCAGTATGATGTTGAAGACATTGTGGCCCTTGATGAGGTCATCGTCTTTCTCACATGTCCACCATTTCAAACTCAGCTCCTAAGTACTGGAGATTCAGAACTGATGAGACCCAAGCCCTGTCTTCAGAGTCGGCATGTCTGGGCTAACAGGTGAGTGCAAAACAATGGGTCAGTCCACTTCTAATGTTCCCATGGGGTGTAGAGGCAATAGGGGACATTAGGGACATCTTCGATTCCTAACCCCCAGTGAGCTGATAATAGTGGTTGCTGTGACTGAGGTGGGGCAGAAAGAACCTTTCACTTGGCTCCGGGCTCTGAGGAAGCTAGTCTCCTCAAAAGGGACTGGCAGGAGTATAAGAACTGATGGAACACTTGAACAGATTTACCTCAGAAACAAAATAACTAGTTAACAACAAATAAAAAGTGTGAGAGCCGGGAATGAGAAAAAAATAGGGAGCAGCACTGCCTAAAGAGTAGGCTGAGAACACAGTTTCTAGAGGACCGATGAGAGAAGACCAGGAAGCTAGGGACCTGGTGAGGTAGGGATATTAGCGATGGGGAAACGAAAACAGCCTCTTACTGTGGTCTGCAAGCACAATTCCTAGAAAGATATAAGGCCCAAAAATATCTAAAAATCACTCTGATCAGTGATGGGCTAAGTGGTTAAGATGTGGGGCAGACCACTTCATCCAGCAGCTTTCGGGTTCCTACAGACAGCCCCTCATTCCCATCTCTACAGAGCTGCATACTGTCTGAGCCCCAACCCGGAGGCAGAGTTTGTCCTCCTGATTATAGAAGCTCTGGTTGGGAACCCCCGGGGGCACTGAGGTACATGTATTACGATCTATGGAGACTTTGTAAACCATTCTCTTACACTTCACTTTGTTCTATTTCTGAGGCACAAGGCCTGATGTGGGGACAATGAGGAGGACAGGCAGACAAGGAGGGCCCTGCAGGCTTTGCAGAATTAGTTTGTGGAGAGAAGGCAGGGGCCAGGCTGAGGGCATTTCGTCTTAAGAGTATTTGTGAGAACTGAGTGATGACTGGCTAGCCAACGGGTCTGTGAGTCTCTAGGAGGCAAACGCAGGTCCCCAGAAATAGTTTAGGGTATTTTCAGGGGACGTGAAATTTCCGTTAACAGGATGCAATAAGAACAAGTGGCTTCAGTTTTATAAAAAGCTTCCTGGTTGGGGCACCTGGGTGGCTCAGTCGGTTAAGTGTCTGCCTTTGGCTCAGGTCATGATCCCAGGGTCCTGGGATCGAGCCCCACATGGGGCTCCCTGCTCTGTGGGGACCCTGCTTCTCCCTCTTCCTCTCTCTGCTGCTCCCCCTGCTTATATGCTCTCTCTCTGACTCAAATAAATAAATAAAATTTAAAAAACAAACAAACTAGCTAGTAAAGACTGGTGACTTCTGGGTACATTGTGATATCATCAATAATATCTTTATCTGTGGTCATGCTTCTTCATTCCCCTCGACTCTGACTTCCTCGCTTCCTCTCTGATATTCATCTCCTCCCCAAAGCTCTTGGGATTTTCCTCAGTTCTGGGGTAGGTGGGAATATTTCACTCCGGTGGATCTCTACATTCTTATGTGCATTTTATTGAAATCAGACATCAACTCATTTTTTTCTTTGTAAAACATTTCCATTCTCTTGATGTTTTTGAAATTATCCAATTGGTACACACTTACTGTAACAAATCAAATAATACAATAAAAGATGCAAAAAGGTAATGCTAATCATCTCCCTCCTGCATAGGCTCCAAACCTCTAATCCCACCCCATTAACATATATGTACCTTGCAACTTGCTTCCTTCACCTAACAGTGTAATTTGTGTAACCTTAAAAATCAGCACTCATAATTCTAAATTTATTTCTTTGATCTAATCATGCACCATAAAGTACATTTTCTAGAAATAGGTTCACACCATTCATGGTGAATTTACAACTATATATTCAGACGAGGGTTCCCCTTATAAATGTTATGTGGCTTAATATATTTTCCCATGAAAAACAGAATAAAACAGCACCCTTAGAAATTCCTTGCCCCCTCACAATCACTACCCTCCAGCCCAATATTTACTGTCCTGACTTTTAACGTCATAGTTTTCCCTTTTTAAAAATTTATATAAAGGAAATCATCGGTACGTATGCTACTGTGTTTGAATTCTTCCATTCAACAATATGACTATGAGTTTCAGCCATATTTCTGCATATGATGTGCTCCTTTCCTTAGTGTACAGGAGGCTAGGGAACAAATATAACACAATTTGGGTAGTATTCAGTTTAAGAACTGATGTTAATAAGGCTGCTATGGGCCCCAAAATAGGGACACCTCCCCAAAGCCAGTCTCTTACACATCGAAAAGAAAAACCTTCTCTTTCAGAGTTCTTGTTTCTGCCTCTAGCTAGCATCAAGATTCTGATTTGAAATTAAAAGGTGAAGTTCGATTAACTTATTTTTCCCAGCATTCCTGGATTACCAAGGACAGCGTGGGTGAAATATTCTAGCTGCCTGGACAGAGAGCTAGAGCCTCGTGTTTCAAAGAAGCAAGTGTAGGTCAATGGAAGACACCGGAAGCCTCTGGCAAAACCTCCAATAGCGTTCTACAGCAAGAATGTCTCAGCGACCAAGAACAGCAAGAGTTAACTATTGCTCTGTGTCTCAGGATCCAATCTAGAGGCTGGAAGTCAAGTAGAGGTGATAGCCAGAAAGACCTAGGAAGAATTAATGAAGAATTTCAATTTGTTCCTTAAAAGATTAAAAAAAAAAAAAAAAAAGAACACACAGAGTTGGTAGGAAAGAAAGACAAACTGTAGGAAGGAAGAATGGAGCAGAAAACTTAGAAAGGGGAAGAATGATGAAAGGAAGGAAATAGTTAACAGATTTTTGAAGAATAGGAATGGATATAGGTATAGGTGGTCAAAAGGTACAAACTTCCAGTCATAAGATAAGTAAGTCCTGGGGGTATAATGTACAGTATTCTGACTCTACTTAACAATACTGTGGTGTATATTTGAAAGTTACTTAGAGTAGATCTTACGAGTTTTCATAATAAGAAATAAAATTTTAACTATGTGAGGGGATAGGTATTAATTAAACTTGAGGTGATCACGTCACAATACATACATAATCAAATAGTGATGTACATTTAAAATTAATACAATGTTATACATAAAAAATAGGAATGTATCAAATTAGGCAGTTCCTATGGCTTTGGGTTTGTTTTAAGATATTATTTATTTGTTTATTTGATAGAGAGAAAACAAGCATATAAGTAGGGCGAGGAGCAGTGGAAGAGGGAGAAGTAGGCTCCCTGCTCAGAGCCCCATGTGGATACGGAACTCAGGACCCTGGGATCATGACCTGAGCTGAAGGCAGACCTTTAACCGACTGAGACATCCAGGCGCCCCACCACTTGCTTTGACTATGCTATTTTTCGTATCACTAAATAAGCTGATCTTCATTATTCAGAGATTCCACATTTGCCAGTCACCTACTTGCAAAAATATATTCATAACCCCAAAGGGAGCAATAGAGGCATTTGCACAGTCACCGGCAAACATTCATGCAGAAATGAAAACCCTGAGCAGCAGAAAGCCCACACTCCTAGCTGAGGTGAAACAAGGCAACGCCATTTTTTATGTCAGCTGTCATTGTAAACAAGTGTCCTTTTCACCAACTATTTAGTGGCACATTTTCTCATTTTTGTGCCTTTTGCTGAGTCCACTCTTTAAAACGGCTCCCAAGCAGAGCACTGAGGTACCGTCTACCCCACCTAAGCCTAAGAAAGCTGTGATGCGCCTTACAGAGGGAAACACTGTGCTGGAGAAGTTTCGTTCACGCATGAGTTATAGTGCGGTTGGCCATGAGTGCAATGTTGATAAATCAAAATTTATATCAAATAAAATATTTTATGTTTTTTACAAATATAATATGTATGATATCACTATAAATTAAATGATACATGTGTGTTTCCTTAAACAGGAACACACAGAAAGGTTATGTAGTATCTGTTGGTGAAAATGTTAGGACCAACAAAAGGCTTGCAGGAACCTAAACCTATTGTTTCTCCAAGAAGCAATAATCCAGTTTTTGCTAATTCGGTGTCCACAGTGACTGTATACTATTAAAACAAAATAAAACAAAACAGAAACAAGAATTGCCTGGATTTAATATTATGTGCTGCATGCAAGAGTCTCAGCGGAGAAATTTTACCCCTTTCTGAATAGAGACACAAGTATAAATTAGGAAGAGATAAGGTTGCACGTCCAGCTCACACAGGTGCATCCCAGGATTGCAATCTTGGGCAGCATGATGCTTGAACATCAGTTCTGTACACGTAGGAAAGCAGCTAGCCAGAGCTTGATACTGACAAGCAGTTAAAACATACTTTTGTGTGCTCAAATAACCTCTTCAGTATATCACATCTTTATCTAGAAGATGAATGGTGTGCCAGCTATCAATCTTGAGGGAATGTTATTAGCATAAGAGTGACGATATCTAGAAAGTGTTAAGAATGTTTTTAAAAGAATTGCATTTTCGTGGACTTGTTCACTATGGCCAAATAGAATATGATAAAATAATATTCAGTTAAAATTAGAACATAACATGTTATATATGTATCCCATCTTTGAAACTAATTATGTGATTTATATCCATCCATCCCTGAGAAATACATAATTAAGAACAAATGCTTATCTTTTTTACTTTTAAAATGCATAACAGGAATACACAAATAGCCAAGCATACCAAAGAGTAGCATTATTTATACCAAGTTCTGCAGAAGCACAGAATCTAGTGATTGTGCCGCAAGGTTTATGGCGTCATCAAATACAAAATGAAGGTCAAAAATGAAATGAAAAGAATGTAATGTATAAATGAAACTTCAGCATAGGACCAGTTCTGCCTCTGAAGAATTCATTAAAGTAGTATGCTCCAATTTTTTTTTTGCTTATTTTTGCATTAAAATCAGACTCTAAGACAAACCCATGAAATAATATGCTAAGATACTATTCAAGGGATGACATTGTCCATTGAATACCATTTAGCGTGAATCAGTGGTAGTACTATTAATTTCTCCTATTTGAATGCATGCTTTAGCTAGCACATGACCCATACCACGAACATCAGTTACACCCCAGGGACCAGACATTAACAGCATAAGCTACGAGTGGTTTATTTTACAATTGCTGTGAAATAAAAGCTGATGGAAATGAGCCACTGGTGAATTACTCGCTAGCAAAAACAACAATATTTATATCACTACTGAAAATTCCCTCCCCAAAGTCGGGGGGAGGCAGAAGTTTTATTGTATTGTTCACACAGAAACATAGAGATGGAGGGGGCCTGGGGAAGTAAACCATTAAGAGTCTGGAGTTATTTATCTGCAATAAAACAGAATACACTTTAGTAGCTGAGATCCTTTACCAGTTAATTAAAGCACAACTTGGACAAATGGACACACACAAACAGACGTGCAACATGATCATGCAAATAAAATTAAAATAAAGAATTATTTCCAAAGAAACTACAGTCAGGTCTATTCCTCTCGTAAAAGAAACATTAATAAGACTTCAATCTTTTGATATAGGTGATCTTTCCAGAGCTATATGGGCAAAGAAAATGAAAATCCCACAGCAGGTTTTTCACAAAACTAATTTATCTCTGGTTGTTGCTGTTCTTGTTGAGGTGGTTGTTGTTTCTCATTTAAGAACATTGCTTCTTCTTGCATATTGCTTTTCTATAAAACTCAGTCAATATCAGAAATATTTATGTTCTCCTAGAAGATTCCAAATAGACTCAGATATTGTACTATACTTATAAAATAAAAGGCGCTAACTCAACGTAATCCATACACAAAGACCTTGTCTGCATTGAAAAGATACACTTGATTTATTTAAATACAATGTTCAAATATAGTATCAATTACTCCCAGCTCCTTGTTCTAAATTGGATTTAATCTGTTAACCTCTCACCTTCCTTTAAAGAGAGTCAGAATGAAGGATCGACATGAAAGAAAATGGAGTTTGCAAGAATAAAATGGCACAATGGAATACACTGAAAGCAAGTCGACCTGTTAATTATCCTGCTTACAGGTTTACACACACACACTTTTGTCTATGATTAACTGGATTGTACAGCTGTTGTTCCTTTTGCTGAAAGGTTTGACCTTTTGCTTAAGTCCAATCTAACACAAGGAAATCATTATTCATTTCTCTCCCCCTCAAAGTCTAGATGCAGATTTGAAAATGTTATTTATTGTCTGGCTGTTAGTCTTTAACATGTAGCAGTTACTACTAAACGAGACAGCTGGCGGCATCGACCTATCCTTCACTGCCCCCAAGGCCACGCGTACCTAATTCAAGGATATCAGATAATGGTATGTGGTGTGATTTACATGTAGAGAATTCCGAATTCATTGTGAGCCTATTTATAACTACAGTACCTTCGATAAGGAAGATGATTTAATAGAGGTTGTAAGGATTTTCTGACAAGAGGCATTAATATTAGAACCTTTTCCCAAGCGTTGCACACAGTGGTGGGGGAGGGGGCGGAGCTTGCCTGAGTTATTTTTCATGGGCGACCCTTTTTCTGTTCATTAGCACTTACATTCTTGGGGTTGGGAAGCCACTGTTTTAACTCTAATTTGTATGTAATGAGCATATTCAATGCAAGGAGACTCTCCTTCATTAACAAAGCTGAAAAAAAAGGCCCGTAACTCTGATGAAAAAGGACATCTAATCTCATGGAAATTTAACCAGTCCAGTTTTGCGGATGGTATTTGGAAAACCAAGGGTCTACTCTCTAGAGATGGTCAAGGTGGATGATCAAGATTCTGTAATGTCTTTTCAAAAGAGTTAGAAACAGAAAGATGTCTTAGCCAATACGCCTCCTTTCAATAAAACTAACTCTAATGGATGAGGCTGCCTCTGGGTATTGCTAAGAACATACAAGCAAGTCTATTTGCTTACACAGACACTGCACTGCCAATTACTTCTGAAGGCATTTTGTGATGGTTCAAGCATTAAAACAAACAAACAAAAATAACAAAAACAAAAAACAAAAACAAACATGACACCGTTTACCTAATGGTCTCGAGAATTTACCACTCATTGGAAAACGCAGTTTAATGGAGCATATTATCAAAGAAGGCTTCTTTATTAATAAGTCTTCTGGTTTACAAGCGATGAAACAAATCAGCACATTTGGAGGTGAATTAGATACTTAATTTTAAATGTAAAACCAGTGTTTTATTTCAAATAACAATTCTCACATGAAATGTATCTCTAAAGACTGGAACTGGTTGCTGTTTACTTTGAAAAGCCTGTACACTAGCTTTGAGGGGCAAGTTTCACTTGGGGATAAAATATTTCCTCTAGATTACTATCAATTCACATTCACTCTTTAGAAACCTCTCGACGATATAATGAAGGGCTTTTACGTACCAGACTGGATTTTATTATTTGTTTATTACATTTAAAAAAGCAGACTCTGATGGCCAAATTGGAATTAACACCTTATTTTTATTTAGTTTCTCAGATTAATCATTCTAACTTGTCTAGAATTATTAAAAAATTAATGAATTAAAATTTTTCATTCATTGTTTATAACAAAAAATAACATCACCCAAGATGTCCTATAGTAAAAATAAAAGTAATCTGGGGGAAATAATATCCCTAGTACACCCATTATCCAAAATCCAAGAAAATCCAGCACTATCTCTGTTCATTGTGCTGTTTCTTGTTGTTACTGCACTTAATGCATATTTGAGGTTCTTCATTCATTGCCTGGAATACAGCAGTGCAGATAAAGCACAGAACTCTGACTATACAAGCCCTGTTCTGAATGAATTAGAGGGAAATGAGACACTCCCATTTCATTTGGCTCATAACAATTGGTGGCAATATGCTCTTTCCGAAAACCCAGGCTTGGATCTACTTCATGTTGTTTATAAACTATCTTTTCAGTTATATTTTTTTTCTGAAGTGGCTAAAACACAAACACAACAAAGTCTATCAAAAGTAAGGCAGATGGTATGATGGTATGATCCTATGTTCCTGCACTTACATGAAATCAGAATTCAGTTATTTTGAAGGATACAAAGACGAGTGAATGATTTCCTGTTTCCACTTATTAGTTTGCCATTAATCAAGTTACACTCAAGGTGTAGGGCAGTGTATTCTCTCTTCAGGTTATGTCGAAGGGGAGAGGAGGTCAACAATGGCCTGTCAGCATTTGCAATGAAGTTAAGAGAGAATTGTCAAAGTGTGTGCTGAAATTTGGGATTAACATGTCATGAATTGAAAAATAACAACTGCTGACAGAAATATAAAGATAACTGAGGGTTTATTTTCATTAGAGTGCAGAAATTTGGAATATTTTCCTTGATGGTTTAAATAAGGTAGGGTGGTAATTAATCCTTACTAAGCAACTCCCATGTTCCATGTACTTCCTAAACTCATCTCAAATGATATACATGAAGTAATTTAGAAAACCACATACAGCCATAAACCATAAACAAGGAAGGAACGATTACATTTCTTCCAAACTTAACAAAGAAACATACCATTCCAAATCAATAACTAAACCTGGGGGTCTGAAATATATACATTCTGAGACTTACTATAGAGCCCAAGGAATAACCCCCTCAGAGTCTCAGAAGGTACATGTTTCCGAAGTAAAATAAGAAGGCATGTACTATTCTTGAATGAAGACTTGAAAATAAATTATTTTCATGATGTCTAGAAAAATGTTTTATCCTTCACATTGCAAGAGCCATATTTTCAATTCTCCAAAAAGATGACAAGTGGGTTCATTTTTCTCAAAGCTTGATACATGATGCCAAGTAAAATAACTATTTTCAAAATTCTATTATTTTGCCTTTAAAATGTCAAATAGCTTTTCATTGGAGGACCAAATATTTAGAAGAGTGGCTATTTCTATTACAGGATAACATCACACATAGAAAGAAGCGACTATACTGTTTCTTCAGGCATTAAAGATGTATTGAGTGTTGGGGTGCCTGGGTGGCTCAATCAGTTAAGCATCTGACTCTTGGTTTCAGCTCAGGTCGTGATCTCATGGGTCCTGATCTCATATCATGAGATCAAGCTCCATGTGGGGCTCCGTACTCAGCAGGGAGTCTTCTTGAAGATTCTCTCCCTCTGCCCCTCCCCCCCCCACACACACACTCTCTCTCTCTCTCAAATAAGTAAAATAAGTCTTTAACAACAAAAAAGGCAGCAAGACTTCACATACACAGTCTTAGACCCTTACATTCGTCAGGACCCAATAAATGATTATTGACTCTAATTCAATAATTCTCACATGAGGGAAAAAAGGAGAGGTGCAGGGCAGGAATTTTGCTCCCCAAGTACATATGTCAATATCTGGAGACACTTCTGGATGTCACAATTTGGGAAGAAAAGTTCTATCAGTTGTTGCAACTGGGAGGGTAAGTTCTACAACCGTCTAGAGGGTGGAATCTAGTGGGTAGTGGGTAGGAATTGTGATAACCCTCCTTCACTCCCAGGACCACCTCCACAACAAAGAACTGTTCAACCCTAAAGATCACTAGGGTCAAGATTGAGAAACTCTCCTCTACTTGCTTGTAATACACCAAAAATTAAACTTATAACCTTAAATTTTCATTAATTCTTATAAAATTTGAGAGTATATCCCTTAACATTATGTCCCATTGGGGGGGGAGGGGGACTAGCAACATGAAAACACTTACACTCACCTCCCAAGTAGATGCTCCTTCAGGGAATTATAATAGAACAAAGGGACACTAGCCAATGGTCGATAGTGCCAAGAAAAGTGCTATCACTGTTAGCAGGAGAGAGTGGGTAGGCTGGATGTTTAAATGGTAAAGATCTTGAGCCATCATTAGTGTACTTAAATTTGAGGTAATACTCATGTTTAGAATAGTTAATGAATGCATGAAGTAAAAACTTCAAAAACAAGAGGGTACTCAGTAAAAGTGAATTATCTCTCCCACCCTGTCCCACAGCCACCCTTTTAATCTTCCTAGAAACAAATTCCGTAGGTTCTTTTCCCAACATGTTCTGTGATTTTGGGGGGTGCTTCCAGAGTTGTTCCTTTCCATCTAGGCAGTGAATACACATAGATGTCTAGATACATCCCTATGACAATAGATCATGCACCACAGTTCTCAATTACATATTGCCTTCCAATAAAATATCTTGCAGATCTATTACACCTGACTCATTTTTTTAATTGCTACATATTTAGAATTATGAATGAAAATAATATAAAATATGAAATGGAATATAAACTAAATGAAAATAACCATATGAAAATAACCATATTAGCCAATTTCCTGTTAAATGCATTTAAGTTGTTTTCAATCTTTTGGTATTAACAATAGTGCTACAATATTGGCACCGTACATAGGTCATCTCTTGCTTTTGTGATTATAACTATTATTTCTTTTTTTAAGATTTAATTATTGTATTTATTTGAGAGAGAGAGAGAGTGAGAGCTGAGGGAGGGGCAGAGAGGAAGAGAATCCTTAAGCAGACTCCCTGTTGAGCATGGATACCAGTGTGGGGCTCAATGCCGGGCTCGATTCCAGGACCCCAAGATCATGACCAGACCTAAAATCAGAAGTCAGACGCCCAACCAACTGAGTCACCCAGGAACCCCTAACCATATTTATTTCCATACAGAAGTGGCATTGCTTGTTAAAAGGATATATGCATTTTAAATTTTAATAGATACTATCAAATTGTCATATATATATGTATATATACACACATATATATA